>JAKCPI010026485.1:0-29843 GCA_023213315.1 Euborellia annulipes | reverse complement strand
TTAACATTTTACATAAAGAACTTTGCCATACAGCCCTAAGACATCTTTCCCTGGCCGGGTTGGCCGTCGTGGAGAGTCGCTTACAGGAAAAAAAAAAAAAACAACAAAAAGTATACAAAATCAAAAACAAGCAGATCATCAAAAGAAGAATAATAAATAAATAAATAAACAAACAAAACAAAGGAGTATATAATGAATTATTATAATTAAATGCCTCTTATTAGTTATTAAATTGACGGGTCAAAAAGTGTCTGTAATTCCACGCACTTTTACAGTATTTGATAAATCTGCTGATGTTATTAATATTATTTTCATTTAAATAGCCTTTAATGTCTTCCAGATTTAAAAATTCATCGTTTAGGTACAACAATCTAAAATTTCTAAAGATTGGACATTCGCCCACAAAATGAAGCACATCTTCCTCTACATTCATGTTACAGAGTGAACATATTTTTGTCTCACTCTTGCATGTGTATTTGTTTAAGTAAAGGAGTTCTCCCCTAATTTTAATTATCCAGGAAATGGTTTGCGAGTCACAATTACTGTTAATTATTTTAAAACTTAGGTCTAATTCTTTGTACATGGAGTGGTTTCTACTATTTTGTGCTTTGGCCATACAATTGCCCAACAACTTATTTTTAATTATTTCAGCGTTTGTGCCACAGTTATTTTTTTTTCTAATAGATCGCTCAATGGTATCGAGTGTGACTCAGCGATATCTTTCCAATCATTATACCAAAAAATCTTTCTTTTTATTATTTCCCTAGCAAGAATGGCCGGATATCTATCGCTTGGTAGATCCAAACATCTATATATATATTTCAGATGGAGTTTAAAAGTGTATAGAAAAGTAGGGGGCACGTCACTCTCCAAATAAACAATATAATCAGGAGTATATTTGGGGAGGTTGAAGATTCTTTTGAAGAAATACTTAAAGGCCAACTCCACCCTTCCAACCATTCTGGAACCCCACATTTGGGCCCCATAACAGAGGATTGCCCTTGATACAGCAAAAAAGATGTGCACCTTTGAAGAGAAGGATATATTTTTATTATTTAATATATTATTATATGCATTTAATGCAAATTTTGCTTTAGAGAGCTTTTCTCTCCAGTGCTCCTCCATTGATAGTCTAGAGGTGAGAGTAATTCCCAAATACTTATAGCTATTAACTACTTGAATGTTGTCCCCTCTATAGTTCCAGACCTCGCGTTTGGCCGGTCGGCCCCCATTCCTGAAAATTACTATTTTAGACTTGTTCAAATTTATCACTAAATTCCATTTTTTGCAGTAATCATCTAACTGATCAATCATTTTTTGCATATCGTTTTTCGTAGTGGCGAGCAGGACCAAGTCGTCCGCGTATGCCAGGAGTTTAATTGTAATTTTATCAATCTGGATTCCCCCTCTAGATAATTTTCTATGTCATTCAAGAAAAACGAAAATAAAATTGGACTTAGTAGACATCCTTGTTTCACCCCCATTGTGGTTTCAAAGCTCTCTGCTAGGCCCCCGCAGCACCAAACTGAGGCATAGGTTCCTGTATATAGATTCTTAATTATGTTTTTTATCTTAGTGGAAACCCCCATTTCCGATAGCTTATAGAGAAGGGCATGCCTGTCTACGCGATCAAATGCTGCAGATAGGTCAACAAAGAACGCAAAGACTTTGCTTCTCTTTCTACTTAATTTAATTTTTACAATATTCGTTAAATTTGAAATGTTGTCGACTGTAGAATAGCCCTTTCGAAATCCTGCCTGGAATTCATTCAATATATTATTTTTTTCGGACCAATCGGTTAATCTACCCAAAATAAGACCCGTAAATATTTTTCCCACTGTGTTACAAAAAGAGATGCCCCTATAATTTGAAACCTCACTTAAATCACCTTTTTTATGTAACGGGAAAATTATTGAATCTTTAAAGCTATTTGGGATTTGCCCTTTATTGTAGATACCATTGAATATTTCCAGGAGTTTACTCAAAAAATTATCAGGGGTATTTTTAAAAAATTCGTATGGTATGCGGTCAGACCCAGGTGCTTTATTGTTCTTTGCTGTTGAAATAACAGACAGCAACTCAGTCATAAGGAAGGGCGAGTCCAATAAACTATCTTCTATGTAATCATCAGCATAACTTATTCTGCATGTGTCTAAATTGGGATTTGTCACACCTTTAAAATAATTAGTCCAAACCTCAGCACTAATATTTCCATCCATAAGAAACGTTTTCTTTGCTTTAAAAATTCGAACCTGATTCCAAAAGTCCCTAGTGTCTCTAGCCTCCTTCAATTTCTCAATGGCATTTTGCAAATACCTCCTTCTCTTCAGCCCGCAAATCTTTTTAAAATTTCTGTTTGATTCGAGATAAAGGGACTTAATAATAGGAGAATTAGACTTTCTAAAACATTTAAGTAGGTTAAAGACCCGTGTTCTTAATCTATAACAATCCATATCAAACCATTCTTGCTTAAAGGGAGATTCCCTACACTTATATTCTTTTTTATCATGTTTCTTATAATTAATTATAATATTTGTTAAAAGTGAGAGATTTTCAATTGGGTTATCCTCGAACCAGGTTTGTACATTTAATGAATTTTCAATTGTTGTTTTATAAATTTCCTTTTCCCCTGGAACCCATTTTAATTTAGGAAGTAGGGGTGTTATTTCAGTTATCTTATCTATTTCTATGAAACACTTGAGAGTCAGAGGTAGATGATCAGAGAATGACTCCAGCGCCACCTCAAAAGACAAAATGTGCGACAATACATCCACCGAGACGGCACAGAGGTCTATAACCGAGCACCCCGTGGGGCCAATGAAGGTAAACTCACCCTGAGCGTCATTCTCCGACCTGCCATTCAATACAACCATACTGAAGTCCTCAAAGAACTCCAGAAGTTCCCTACCGTTTGAGTTAATTACAGAGTCTTTAGAATTTCTAATTATTTCTAAGTTTTTATTAAACATATTTAATTGATTTGGAATTATTTGGTGATTACCTATCCTTCCATTATAATCCCCTATCAAGATAAAGTTCAAATGCCGATATTTTTCGATGAAACTCCAAAGATCACTGAAGCCATTCTGCCAATCATTACAATTTATATATACAGGTAAGATATAATATTCATTTTCATTGCTTTCAATTTTAACACTTCATTTTGAGACAGGTTCATAAATTTAATCATTTTGCTCTGCAAGAGCCATTTTTTTACCCCCTATGATACTCCCCTCGCTTGCTCTCCCCTTTGGGCTTCTTTATATGCTGGGATACACTTTAGATCATAATCATTAAAAATTTTTTAATTTTATTGAAATCACTTTCATCTGTTAAAAAGTTTCAAATAGAAAATAAACATCAAATTTCTTTCAAAAAAAGGACACCAAAGCTATATCATTATATTTTTTTAAAGTTTAACCACACTACTTGAAAAGTTTAAAGATGAAATAAAAAGTAACCTTGAAGATACAATCCGTGTTGAAATACAAAGACTGAACATTTCTCAAATACTTGAAGAACAATCGAAAAAATGTGAGCTGGTAATGGAAGAAAATAGAAAATTAAAAGAAATGCTCTCGAGACAAAACAGGCAAATTGAAGAGCTGAGGCGAAAAAATAATATCGTCATTTTTGGCATCCCAGAAATGAGGGAGGAGAATTCCCAAATATTAGAAGATAATATCCTGAATTTGTGTGACAAGACTTTGGGGGTTGAAATTGATAAAACTCATCTGAACTATGTGAGAAGAATTGGTCCAGTAAGAGAGAAGAAACGTCCAGTATTGGTGTCCCTTGTTTCAAATAATATGAAACGAAATATCTTTCAAAATCGATACAAATTAAAAGGAACAAATATTTTTATATCAGACGACCTTGATAAAGAACAACAGGCACAACGCAAAGAAATGATACATGTCCGCTCCAAATTGAAACAACAAGGAATAAGGGACATTAAAATGAAAACCAACGGATTAGTTATAGAGGGGAAATTTCACCACTTTTCACAAATTGTACAGCAACCCGACCTACACCAGAATAATGTTGAAGAGGGAGAAGAAGAGGAGGAGGAAGAGGAGGTGGGACGGGAACTGGAGATGAAGACCATTGAATGCTGCGATAGGGCAAGTAAGAAGAGGAAAACATGTGTCAAGTCGCCAATTCAACCCCACCAAAAGAAGGATACAATCTTGAACTTTTTTCGTCCAATCCCACAGGGAGGTGAACAGCTTTAAAAATCGCGAAGAGGCGAAGTGTGCAGGTACTGAGAAATGTTTTAATTTGGTGGCATATAATGTGTATAACTTTAAAAAAAAATATAATGATATAGCTTTGGTGTCCTTTTTGAAAAAATTTGATGTTTTTTTTTCTATTTGAAACTTTTTTAACAGATGAAAGTGATTTCAATAAAATTAAAAAAATTTTTAATGATTATGATCTAAAGTGTATCCCAGCATATAAGAAAGCCCAAAGGGGGAGAGCAAGCGAGGGGAGTATCATGGGGGTAAAAAAATGGCTCTTGCAGAGCAAAATGATTAAATTTATGAACCTGTCTCAAAATGAAGTGTTAAAAATTGAAAGCAATGAAAATGAATATTATATCTTACCTGTATATATAAATTGTAATGATTGGCAGAATGGCTTCAGTGATCTTTGGAGTTTCATCGAAAAATATCGGCATTTGAACTTTATCTTGATAGGGGATTATAATGGAAGGATAGGTAATCACCAAATAATTCCAAATCAATTAAATATGTTTAATAAAAACTTAGAAATAATTAGAAATTCTAAAGACTCTGTAATTAACTCAAACGGTAGGGAACTTCTGGAGTTCTTTGAGGACTTCAGTATGGTTGTATTGAATGGCAGGTCGGAGAATGACGCTCAGGGTGAGTTTACCTTCATTGGCCCCACGGGGTGCTCGGTTATAGACCTCTGTGCCGTCTCGGTGGATGTATTGTCGCACATTTTGTCTTTTGAGGTGGCGCTGGAGTCATTCTCTGATCATCTACCTCTGACTCTCAAGTGTTTCATAGAAATAGATAAGATAACTGAAATAACACCCCTACTTCCTAAATTAAAATGGGTTCCAGGGGAAAAGGAAATTTATAAAACAACAATTGAAAATTCATTAAATGTACAAACCTGGTTCGAGGATAACCCAATTGAAAATCTCTCACTTTTAACAAATATTATAATTAATTATAAGAAACATGATAAAAAAGAATATAAGTGTAGGGAATCTCCCTTTAAGCAAGAATGGTTTGATATGGATTGTTATAGATTAAGAACACGGGTCTTTAACCTACTTAAATGTTTTAGAAAGTCTAATTCTCCTATTATTAAGTCCCTTTATCTCGAATCAAACAGAAATTTTAAAAAGATTTGCGGGCTGAAGAGAAGGAGGTATTTGCAAAATGCCATTGAGAAATTGAAGGAGGCTAGAGACACTAGGGACTTTTGGAATCAGGTTCGAATTTTTAAAGCAAAGAAAACGTTTCTTATGGATGGAAATATTAGTGCTGAGGTTTGGACTAATTATTTTAAAGGTGTGACAAATCCCAATTTAGACACATGCAGAATAAGTTATGCTGATGATTACATAGAAGATAGTTTATTGGACTCGCCCTTCCTTATGACTGAGTTGCTGTCTGTTATTTCAACAGCAAAGAACAATAAAGCACCTGGGTCTGACCGCATACCATACGAATTTTTTAAAAATACCCCTGATAATTTTTTGAGTAAACTCCTGGAAATATTCAATGGTATCTACAATAAAGGGCAAATCCCAAATAGCTTTAAAGATTCAATAATTTTCCCGTTACATAAAAAAGGTGATTTAAGTGAGGTTTCAAATTATAGGGGCATCTCTTTTTGTAACACAGTGGGAAAAATATTTACGGGTCTTATTTTGGGTAGATTAACCGATTGGTCCGAAAAAAATAATATATTGAATGAATTCCAGGCAGGATTTCGAAAGGGCTATTCTACAGTCGACAACATTTCAAATTTAACGAATATTGTAAAAATTAAATTAAGTAGAAAGAGAAGCAAAGTCTTTGCGTTCTTTGTTGACCTATCTGCAGCATTTGATCGCGTAGACAGGCATGCCCTTCTCTATAAGCTATCGGAAATGGGGGTTTCCACTAAGATAAAAAACATAATTAAGAATCTATATACAGGAACCTATGCCTCAGTTTGGTGCTGCGGGGGCCTAGCAGAGAGCTTTGAAACCACAATGGGGGTGAAACAAGGATGTCTACTAAGTCCAATTTTATTTTCGTTTTTCTTGAATGACATAGAAAATTATCTAGAGGGGGGAATCCAGATTGATAAAATTACAATTAAACTCCTGGCATACGCGGACGACTTGGTCCTGCTCGCCACTACGAAAAACGATATGCAAAAAATGATTGATCAGTTAGATGATTACTGCAAAAAATGGAATTTAGTGATAAATTTGAACAAGTCTAAAATAGTAATTTTCAGGAATGGGGGCCGACCGGCCAAACGCGAGGTCTGGAACTATAGAGGGGACAACATTCAAGTAGTTAATAGCTATAAGTATTTGGGAATTACTCTCACCTCTAGACTATCAATGGAGGAGCACTGGAGAGAAAAGCTCTCTAAAGCAAAATTTGCATTAAATGCATATAATAATATATTAAATAATAAAAATATATCCTTCTCTTCAAAGGTGCACATCTTTTTTGCTGTATCAAGGGCAATCCTCTGTTATGGGGCCCAAATGGTATGGGTTCCAGAATGGTTGGAAAGGTGGAGTTGGCCTTTAAGTATTTCTTCAAAAGAATCTTCAACCTCCCCAAATATACTCCTGATTATATTGTTTATTTGGAGAGTGACGTGCCCCCTACTTTTCTATACACTTTTAAACTCCATCTGAAATATATATATAGATGTTTGGATCTACCAAGCGATGGATATCCGGCCATTCTTGCTAGGGAAATAATAAAAAGAAAGATTTTTTGGTATAATGATTGGAAAGATATCGCTGAGTCACACTCGATACCATTGAGCGATCTATTAGAAAAAAAAATAACTGTGGCACAAACGCTAGAAATAATTAAAACTAAGTTGTTGGGCAATTGTATGGCCAAAGCACAAAATAGTAGAAACCACTCCATGTACAAAGAATTAGACCTAAGTTTTAAAATAATTAACAGTAATTGTGACTCGCAAACCATTTCCTGGATAATTAAAATTAGGGGAGAACTCCTTTACTTAGACAAATACACATGCAAGAGTGAGACAAAAATATGTTCACTCTGTAACATGAATGTAGAGGAAGATGTGCTTCATTTTGTGGGCGAATGTCCAATCTTTAGAAATTTTAGATTGTTGTACCTAAACGATGAATTTTTAAATCTGGAAGACATTAAAGGCTATTTAAATGAAAATAATATAAATAACATCAGCAGATTTATCAAATACTGTAAAAGTGCGTGGAATTACAGACACTTTTTGACCCGTCAATTTAATAACTAATAAGAGGCATTTAATTATAATAATTCATTATATATTCCTTTGTTTTGTTTGTTTATTTATTTATTTATTTTTTTCTTCTTCTTTTGATGATCTGTTTGTTTTTGATTTTGTATACTTTTTTTGTTGTTTTTTTTTTTCCTGTAAGCGACTCTCCACGACGGCCAACCCGGCCAGGGGAAAGATGTCTTAGGGCTGTATGGCAAGTTCTTTTTATGTAAAATGTTAAAAAGAAGAATAAAGACGTTTATTATTATTATTATTATTATTATTATTATTATTATTATATTTTTTTCTATTTAGTTTCTCCTAAAAACGTAAAAAAATATATATATATATGTTTAGAAAAGGAAGGTTAGACTGAGTTAAAAAAAAAAGAGAATTTTTTAAATTTAAATAAATTCCTGCCTTTGTTCAGAAAAAAGCAAAATATTCTTTTGACCTTTGGGTTTATGATCGAGTTCCAAAAAAACCCCTTTTCGGTCTCTTTGTTTAGAAGAATCAAATATTCCGCATGTGGTTTCTCAATGTTTTAAAAGGCAGAAGATAAGTTTCTGGGTTTAACCCTTCATTAAATAAACAATAGTTTTCAAAATAACTAGGCCTAAAGTAATATTATATTGATTATAATATAATTCACAAAACAAAATTACATTGTAATACATTTCTACTTTTAGTTCAGAGATCTTTTAAAACATTACCTTTATATAGAATATTAAAAAAAACACATAATTCTTAAGTTTATTCATATAAATTTGTTATTTAATTATCATTTTTGGCTTAATTTTAAATTTTCATTCTTCATTTATGACACTGACAAAAAGGTTTCAATTTATATATTTTCCCTCATACATTAAAGTAGCGCCTGTAATGTGAATAAAAAGTAAATCAAATATTCTAGTTTGTTATTTTAATCATATTTTTATTTTGTACATACCTAGATAAAATTTCATTAGATATCTTGTGCATTGTACTAGTAAAGAATTGGGATTTGTTAGATTCCACTTTTTCGGACATTTTACAACTTAAAATTAATTTTCTTATGTTTGTTTCCTTTTAAGAGACCTAATTTAATAAAAGTTTAATTTAATAAATGCCTATTAACTCCAATTAAATAAAAAAAGTCAAAGTCAAAATACTTACGAATGAAATGACAGTTCGAGGTTATGCCACATCTTACTTATTTTCTTTTTTTTACTTCTTATTACATAATAATTGCGCTAAAATCTCATCGTTATATTGTTCAAATAATTAGTCGATAACACAAATAAGGGTGCAAAACTCTATATATGCAAAGTAAATTAAATAATATGCCAAGAAATGAATAACACACAAATAAACGCATTGCTTTTCTATGGGCGAGTGGTGGGAGGGAGCCGCCAACTAATCAAAATCGGGTACACCAAAAACTTCGGAAATGGGACTATGAACCTACCTTGTCTATTCGAAGTACCTTGGCTAAAAGAATATATTAAATACTGTATTTGTCATTTATAAATACATTTTTCTTATTCAAAAACACGCAACAAAAACAATTAGGAGTAGCATTTTTGGGCCTGGAACGGATTAATGGAATTTCAATTGGGAAAATTGCTTTGAAATAAGAGAAAATTGACATAAGAGCAAGGTTACGGAACGAATTAAACTCGTATCTCGAGGTACCACCAGTGGCGTAACCAGGGGGGGGGGGGGCGAGGGGGGCTCGAGTCCCCCCCCCCGCATTTAATTCCAAAAATAATAAATAACGTATATAGAGGCTTTATAATTAAATTTTTTTTTATTTTGCAATATATAAGCCTTAATTTGATGTTTTATGGCTGTGGAGATTTACTCAGGATTCGTATAAGCCTTAATATTTAATTTTTTGAAATTCAAAACTTTTTTAAGCATGAAGGAATTGAGCAATGAGACTGAAATGTTATATTTAAGTTAAACACCCCCGGGACCGTGAAAATAAGCTTTTAATCAAAATCGGCCAAAAAGTACTAGTATTTTACTGATGTAGTTTTTCAGTTTTTTTCGATTTTCTCAAAATGAAAGGGCTTTTACCATTCTTCAGGCCCGCCCGAGCCCGCCCGGAATTTTTTCAAACCCGCCCATTCCCGCCCGAGATTTAGTGAATGAATGAACGAATGTCTAGCAATTTTTAAATAAAATTTCATTTGCATGCCCGTCCGCTCGAACCCGTTTATTTAGACTTGCTACCCGCCCGTAATTTTTTCATGGCCTCCAAAGCCCGCCCGGCCCGGTCCGCGGGCCGGGTAGGTAACGGGCCTACGGGCCAACCCGTACCCCGTGCAGGGCTCTAATCGGGGGTTCGGATCCCAGGCAGTCCGATAATTTTATTTAAGCCATTTGGATACCAAATGTCAAAGTCAAAGTCTTATATGGCCTAAGTTGCCATAAAGACTGTGTGCATGTGTGTGTGAGTGTGAGTGTGAATGGGAAAAAAGTGTGTGTTAAAAAAAATACGGAGAATGACTTCCCCGAGACTTTCTCGTATGTTCTTTTGGAATTACGTCTGGGTGTGTGTGTGAACAAGATTGCTTAAAAACCAATGCAGCTAGATAGATGAAATTTGGTATATGCTCCTTACACTAAAATTGCAGATTTCTATCAACTTTTGGAGTAAATACGTCACTTGGAAGTAGTACTTTACCTAATAAGATTTTCAGAAATTTCGAAATTTTCAATTTCTTTGTTATATTATGATAAAATACTTAATTTTACAAAGATTTTATTCTTTGATATTTTTCCGAAAACTGAATAGTTTTTGAAATAATCACAGAAGAAAACGACATTTTTCGTTAATTTTGGAAAGAAAAATCAAAACAAAATCATACAGGTGTCATTAAAAAACATGTAAATAATTCATTTGTTTTACAAATTTGCTGAGGAAATTACAGGATGTAAGAAATTTGCTCGCCGAAGGCGAGCAAGGGGGATCCAGGGGGCGGAGCCCCCTGGAAAATCGGCGCCCTAGTTGAGCTTCGCCCCCCCCCCCCCCGCCCTCATAGGCTGGTTACGCCGCTGGGTACCACTGTATTTTCTTAGTGGGCCAGGTGAAAGATGAAATTTTAAGAAATTTTTACTAGTATGTTTATTAAAAATAAATAAACACATGATATTAATTAAAACTTAACTATATTTAAAACAAATTCACTAAATTTATTCTTCCCCTCCATTCAGATAGTAAAATCTGAGAGAAGTTTATGATGTAGAGTCAGAGGTTTCAAGAATACAGCAAATAGGTAAGATATTGGAGAATAGAGATTAAAATATATTTTGCGTAGGAGTTATAAAGAGGCTGCTAAATAAATCGAATAGAAGCTAAGCGAGGCTAGAGGACCAAGAAGAGGAGACAGAGGAGAATCGAGGGTCTTTGACCAGAGAGAGACGACAAGGTGCCGGGCATCGGGCCATGACTCAGGCTCTTCTCTTACTCTTTTACCTTCCTTTACCCTGGCTACCAGCAAAAAGGAACCATCAACGAACAAAGCATGAGGTCTCTGATCAGGAAGAAACAACCTCCCCCACCATTCACAAGAGGTTGTCATCCCAGATTCCAACTAGCTTAACCACCACCACCACCAACAACAACAACATCCAACTACCTTCACAATAGCACTCTACTACTCAACTTCTACTCTGAGCTTAAATTCAAATTTTGATCAAATTTGCACTAGTGGGGTCCAAGTTATTCAAATCTCAAAAATAGGGGCGTCCGGGATCAATTTGAGTTGATTAGTCTATCTAAATATTCCCATACGAAATAAGAGAAAGTAAAACAAATCTTGTATAAAGTCACTTCAGATTTCTTTTACTTTCTCTTTTTCATATTCAATTAAAAAAAAAAAAAAAAATTTAAATTACACTTCTTAAATCTAAAACTTGAAATCTTTCGATAAAATAGAGAAAATACGGGTTTTACCGTGTCTCGAGAAAAGCAGATTTTTACTGAGTTTCGAGAAAAACCGGTTTTTACCGAGTTTCGAGAAACGTAGATTTTTACCGAGTTTCGAGAAAAACCGGTTTTTACCATGTCTCGAGAAAAGCAGATTTTTACCGAGGTTCGAGAAAAACCGGTTTTTACCGAGTTTCGAGAAAAACCGGTTTTTACCGTGTCTCGAGAAAAGCAGATTTTTACCGAGGTTCGAGAAAAACCGGATTTTACCGAGTTTCGAGAAAAACCTGTTTTTACCGCAAGCCGATAAAACTAAAAGTCATTTTTTTACCGTAGGGCTGTTTTTATCGAATATTTCTCGTTTTCTTAAAATGCTTCGTCGCCAATTCATTTGAAATACATTTTTTCTCGCTTTAAATGGGAAACGAACCCGGATCATCTGGTACACTCACATTATATGAACTCAGGGAGAATATTTTTGAATACCAGTATATACCAAAAATCCTTTCAAAATAAGGGACATGAAATTAATATAATTATTAAAACTTTTTTAAATATGTACATATTTAATAAAAAAATTTTAGGCTAACATAACAATTATTTGAAGAGACGGGGGAGTGAAAGAGAGAGATAGAATAACACACTCCCTCTATTCTCTTTGTCATTCTCTTTCTCTCCGGGCCCTAAACTCAGAGGCGCGCAATAAAATTTATTATAAGCCTACATTTTATAAGCTTTGTTTTTTTTTCTGCTAAAAAAAATAAAAAGATAGATTTTTACCTATTGATATAAAAATTTAATTTTTATTAAATATCGACCTAATTAGAATAAAAATCAAATATATGTTCTATATGTCATTGAAATCAGAAAAAAATTTCCAATTTAATTAATCTACTTAGACGTGATTTATTATTATAATTAATTTTATTATTTTTTTTATTGTATTCGTTTCTCTCTTTTTTCTTTAATCGATTATCGCGTCCGGCAACAATTTGAGTTGATTATAGCCTTTTATATACTACCCTGTAGAGCCCTGCACTGGTACGGGTAGGCCCGTAGGCCCGTAGCCCGCGGGCCGGTCCGGGCGGGTTTTGAAGGCCAAGAAAAAAATACGGGCGGGCACGGGCGGGTAGCAAGTTGCAAGTTTAAATAAACGGGTACGGGCGGACGGGCATGCAAATGAAATCGGGCGGGCACAGACCTATAAAAAAAATAAATTTTTTTTTAATATTTTTTTTTTCCGTCATCTGAGAGTATGAAAAATTTTAATTTTTTTTATTATAAATTGAAAATATATAAAAAAAATAAAATATTTTTAAATAATTTTTTTTATTTATTAAATAAAAGAAGATTTATGTTATATTATACAATGTATGATTTCAAGGTGATTTTATATAAAACATTTTATTTAAAAAGAGCTTTTTTATTTTGGAAATAATTTCGACATTAAAAAAAAAAAAAAAAAAAAAAAAAAAAACAGAATTACAAAAGTGAAGCCCTCTATTCATTGATCAGATGTAAGATTTATTCATAAATATTTTAATCTAATTATTTTTAATTACTCATTTCACTAGGGAACTATATTTTTAATTTCATTAAATTCCCATAAAAAATAGATTTCTAAATGTTCCAAAATATTTTATAAGAAGAGGGATTCGAAAAAAAATAAATTGTATTTAAAAAATTGACTCGCAATTCTTGAAAAATTTTCGGGCGGGTACGGGCGGGCTTGAAGAATGGCAAAAAATTACGGGCCGGGTACGGGCGGGAGGTCAAAAAAAATACGGACACGGGCGGGTACGGGCCAAAAAAAATCGGCCCGTGCAGGGCTCTACTACCCTGAGCTTAAATTCCAATTATCATCAAATTTGTACCAGTAGGGCCCAAGTTGTTCAAATCTCAAAAATTGGGGGGGGGGGGGCGTTCGGTATCAATTTGAGTTGATTATAGCCTTTTATATAATACCCTGAGCTTAAATTCCAATTATCATCAAATTTGCACTAGTGGGGGTCAAGTTATTCAAATCTCAAAAACAGGGGCGCCCGGGATCAATTTGAGTTGATCAGTCTACCCAGTGGCGTATATAGAAATTTTTTTCGGGGGGGCCCGAACTCAAAAATTTTTCTGAGGAAAATTTTTTTTTTAATGAAACTATACTTTTTTTTTACACGAAATTTTTTGAGGAACATTTTTTCTATTGCGGAGCCAAAGTTGTCCATCCTACGGAAAAATTTGTTGCGCTGATGTCTGTATATCCCTATATATGTATATGTGTTTGGGAAATTTCGGGGGGGGGGGGCCCGGGCCCCCTCGGCCCCCCCCCCCCCCTTAAATACGCCCCTGAGTCTACCTGAATATTCCCATACGAAATAAGAGAAAGTTAAACAAATTTTCTTGTATGAAGACACTTAAGATTTTTTTTTCTATTATAATTCAATAAAAAAAAAAAGAATCTTAAATTACACTTCCTAAAACTGAATATAAGCTTGAAATCAATTCGATAAAATAAAGAAAATACGGATTTTACTGTGTTTCGAGAAAAGCAGATTTTTACCGAGTTTCGAGAAAAACCGGTTTTTATCGACTTTCGAGAAAAACCGGTTTTTACCGAATTAGAGGTTCGTTACCGCGTTTTCGGTAAAAATTTTTTACCGGTTTACCGTCCAGCCCTACGAAAAGGTTTTCCTAAGAAAACTTTTTTGCTTGAAAATTACCGTATAGAAGATTTTCATGTTTTAAAAGACCTATTCTGGGTTTTTTTTTATAGAAAAATTCGTTTCAAAAAATGAGTAGAATCTATTTTCGATAACGGATTTGTTTTTGTCAATTTCGAAATAATTTAAAATCAAAATTTATTAAATAATTTTGAATTTTATTCATAACTAGTCGCAAAGCCCGCCTTCGGCGGGCTTTCCGCCTAGCCAGGGGGCTGCGCCCCTGGACCCCTTGCTCGCCTTCGGCGAGCAAGTTTATTCCCAATTTGGGATATTTCTTTTGCAATGCAAGTGTTAAGATGTTAAGGAAGGATCTTATATTCAAGCGAGGCGAGGGTACCCTATTGGGAACAGCACAAAAGGGTCTGTTTATGACTGTTTAAAGGGTCAGTCACCTCTCTTCGTTTTTCAACTGCCGCGTAGCCCCCACCCCCAGCCCATAGTCAGGTAGGAAGCTGGTTCACACAGCATAAAGGACGCTCTCTAATTTCTAGCCAACTTGTTGATTTTGTGTTCCCATATTGAAGAAATTTGATTATAATTAATTTTCCAAAATATTTAAGAGATTCAGATTATTACTACGTTACTCCCAGAGCCATGTACTATATGTGTACTTAATTTCAAATAGATTCTTTGAAAATTGTGGATTTCTATAGAACATATACATACATATTTACATACATACATACATTTTTCCCATTTCATTTTTATATATATAGATTAAATAGTGATTGACAGTTGTATTTTTCATGAATAGGAAAAGGGTCAATTACCTTTTAAAGAAACTATTTTTCTTTTCAAAGGAGGTAAAGGAATAAACAAAGGCTATACAAAAACCTCGCATTTTTTTTTTCAAACAATTTTGAGAGCAAAATTAAATACTGTATTCATTTTAAGAGTATAAAAAAATAATTTATTTATGAATTTTAATATTATTTAATACTACTGGACGAAAACCCAGTTTTCCACGGTCGATCAAAACACATAGACATAAAGCACCACTTCGTCCGACAAGTGTTGAGGGATCATCCAGTGGAACTAGTCTACCTGCAAACGGAGAAAATGACCGCTGATATCCTGACTAAAGGACTTCGGAGTGCGAGGCACGAAGATTGTGTAATCGGCCTTGGACTCAATTCGGAACATTGAATCCGGAATCGAATTGAAGGAGGGTTGTTAGGGATTTTACAATTCAATTCCATATAAGTTGGTAGCCCTGCAGCTCGAGCCCGGCGACCCCGTCGCCACCTTCACCTACCATTCGATTCAACTCTACGATATGATCCCCGCCATCTTGCTATCACGTTTTTGTTCTTTTATATGTATCAAATCAACTAATTGCTTAATTAAATATTATCATCATACGTTTAAATATATTCATTGTGCTTTGATTGAACATTTCACCCTTCCTCTCACAGGGCCCGGTCCCTTTAAGCTCAAATCTTAAAATTTCAATTAAAAAATCTGGTGTGACTGGCGCACAGCACACAACTTTCTCTTACCCTTCGGTAAGAGAAAGTTGCGCACTGTGCTGGTCACACCAGATTTTTTGTGTCGAGATATATTTAGTTTCCGATAGCACCTTAGTTTCAAACTTGCATTTTAAATGTTGACTGCTTCAAATAAACTATGGTTATTTTTCAAAATTTTAATCTCATATTTGGACATTTTATACACAATATAGAATCGTAAATAAATACAAAATTTCATAAGAATTGGAAAAAAAAATTTTAAATGCGTAAAAAGTTCCAAAGGGGACCCCCTTTTGAATCGAAATTAACATACAAATCCCTATAGGAAATTTACATTGGCCAAATGCGAAGATAAGGTGGAAAGGGAATTTAAAAAGAGTAGAGAGAGACGATAATGTTTGCAAGTGAGAGAGATATATATATATGTTTTCTTTGAAACAATTAAAACAGAAATAAAAAAAAAATAAATGGGAATTTAAATAATAATTGATTTTTAATCTAATAAAAAGAAAAAGATTTAAATTCCGTTACCATGGCAACCATTTCTATCTTTCCTATGAAGAACAAGAGTAAAGTGGTCTTCAGAAGATTTCAACGGCAAAATGAGAATATACATTTTAAAGAGCATCTAAAAAATAATTGATTTTTGAATTTAAAAAAAATCCTTGGAGGGAATTTTGAGAAAATCGAAAAAAACTGAAAAAGTACATCAGTAAAGTACTAGTACTTTTTGGCCGATTTTGTTCAAAAGCTTATTTTGAGATTCTTCAAAGGTACCTAAGTTAAATATAAAATTTCAATCCGCTAGCTCAACTCCTTCATGCTAAAAAAATGGTTCCACACACACAGACACACACACACACACACACACACACACACACACACACAACAGACCAATTTGCGGGACCCACTTTTTTGGACTCAGGGGACCTCAAAACATGTATATCCATCAAAATCTCGACATCGAATTTTTGACATGATCGCAATACTTTCTCTCTCTATATATTTCATATATAGGGTAAGAGAAAGTAAAAAAATCATTTTCTTAAAATTTTTTTGCTCAGGAGGCCTGGTCCCTTTAAGCTCAAATCTTAAAATTTCAATTAAAAAAATCATTTTCTTTTTTATTTGATTTGAGCTTAAAGGGCCCGGGCCCTTCATGAAAAAATTTCAAGAAAATGATTTTTTTTTAATTGAAATTTTAAGATTTGAGCTTAAAGGGCCCGGGACCCTTCAGCAAAAAATTTCAAGATTTCAAAAAAAAAAATCATTTTCTTGCCCGGGACCAGGGGGGGGGGCCCACTAATACAAAAATAAACACCCCATCCCACCCTAACAAGAGCCCCCCCCTTCCCAAACCCCCTGCATCCACCCCCCCCCCGACCCATCACCTCCCCCCCAGCCGCCCGCCCCCCCCCCCCCCGGGACCCTTCAGGAAAAAGTTTCAAGATTTCTTTAAGCTCAAATCTTAAAAATTCAATTAAAAAAAAATCATTTTCTTGAAATTTTTTCATGAAGGGCCCGGGCCTTTTAAGCTCAAATCAAGTTTGATAATATTTTTCACGTCTCAGAATAGCTAAAAACGCAGATTTCAGTGCCTAATTTTCAAACAATTTTCCATACCCCCCAGATCACCCGAAAGGCGTCTGTCCAGGACTGGCCTCAATAACTTATGGTAACCCTTTTAGGAAATGTTGAAAAATTTTTAAATATCTTTTTTATTTAAATAAACATTATAAGCTATGTATAACTGTTTCAAAAATTGTGTTAAAAACTGTGTAAAAAATTGTTGGTATGAAAAAATTGCGGAAGGAGGCCCGGGCCCTTTCAGCTCAAATCAAGTTTGATCTTTTTCACGACTCAGGATAGCTAAAAACGCAGATTTTAGTGGCTAATTTTCAAAAAATTTTCCATATCCCCAGATTCCTCCTGAAATCCTCTGTCCGGATCTGGCCTCGGTAAATTATTGTAACTCTTTGTTTAGGAAATTTTGAAAATTTTTTAAATAACTTTATTTAAATAAATATTGTAAGCTATGTATAACTATTTCAAAAGTTGTGTCAAAAACTGTGTAAAAAACTGTTGGCATTAAGGCCACAATAGCCATTTATATAGACCTACTAAAAAAAAAACTAAGTTTTTTTTTTTTTTTGGGGGGGGCCGTATTAGTAAGTAGCCCCGGGGCCCGTCAAGTCTGTTTGCGGCCCTGGTGATCGTTAACTGTTCTTTGTTTGAAATTTTTGGGATATTGGTGCAATAAAATCAGTTCAAAAATTAGTTGCCTGTTTTGACAACAAACAAATCTATAGTTAAATTATATTCGGAACAATTATTTCAAATCTGTCTATGCTCAAATATAATTTATTTTAGAAATTGTCATTAAAAATAATGCAGTATGTTTATTAAAGCTTTTGTGGTTTATATAATTATCATTTAGTAATAATAAAGTAAATTTTTTTAAAGTATTTAATATTTAACTTGATAATAATTTCATAAAAAATTTTAAATTAAATTTATTTATGTTTTTTTTGAATTTTAAAAACACTTTATAAAAAAATCGTTTAAAAACTGAGGATTTGTCAATCTCTGTATTTAAAAAGAGTGCGACACACCAGTGGCGCCATCGGTGGTGATTCGTTTAAGCTGAATTCCTTTGTTCTCTCTTGACCTAGTTAATTTAGTTATAAAAATTGCCACTATATGTCACTAAGTGTCAATATTGGGCAAATATGGCGGACGCTAGACAGCCTTAAAATAAATAAAAACTCCCCTCGAGGAGCAAATCCTGATTATACCACTGCCATCTTTTAATTCCCATTCAAATAGAAGCCCATTAGCATTGGATAAATATTTTTAGGATTTTTTTGTCATTTTCTAATTAAATAGGGTCAAAATAAAAAAGACCAGGTTTGAATATAATGAGGGCCTACGCCCACCTGGGTTGGGTAAGGGGATAACCAGAAATTACATTTTTAAAAAGTTATTGAAAAATCTGGGTTTCATTTGTTCTTAAACTTCAATAATTGAAAGTTGTATTATGTGCGGTTACCATACCAGATTTTTCATTAATTTTTTATGTAACTTCGGTTGGGGGGGGGGTGGAAGGGATTTGCATTATATCAACCAGGGTTGCTTCTTCCGACGGCCGTGTCCGTACAATAGAAAAAAAATTATTTTATTTTTAAATAATTAAATAAATATTTGGTACAAAGAATGGTCAAAGACTGAAATGATTTAAAAAAAAAGATTTTAAATAATTTTGGGAACAGAAAGAAAACAGTAATTAATTTTAATTAATCTTCCTTTGTGTGAAAAAGAAATAAACCGAGCTATAATTCACTGAAATATTTACATTTTTGTTAAAAAACTACGCTATTATATTTTAGTTTATATCAGGGCCGGATCTAGGGGGGGGGGGGGCAGTGGGTGCGTATGCCCCGGGCGGCAGATATCAGGGGGCGGCAATTAAAGAAAGATTTACTAAAAAAAAAGGTAAAATGATATGAATTTTGTATAGAAAATTATAAGGAGGGGCGGCAAATAAAATTTTGCCCCCCCCCCCTAAAAAATCTCCTAGTTCCGGCCCTGGTTTATATGCTCGTATTAACAAATTTAAAAAGTGTTTAAAATTATTCTATTTATTATGAATGAATACTCGGTCGAGAATAGACCTACAAATCTCATTAAAAATGACACATCACAGTACTTAAAATAACATTCAAAATTTATATTTTAATTTCTCTCAGGAGTTAGGCCAATAATAGTTCCTGCATATGTGTCATAAAACGTTGATCTATTTCTTTTTTTTATATTTATTTTTGGTAAACAAAACTTTGGTTTAACTTCGACACGTCGTCGTATTGATTGTGGACTAATAATTAAATGGTAATGGGATGTTGGCTTTCGCAGCATACTCTTAGCCGATTGGTCTGACCTTGCGACCTGGTTCTTACGACCCGGGTTGGGATAATGATCACTAGCGGTAAGAGCAATCGAAAGATGCGAATGAGATCCTAACGCACCGAACAACGGGAAACGCAATGATATTGTAGGCAGCTGGCCTGTTTCTCATTTCCCATTTCATTGACACAGTGACACCTGAGAGTTTTGTTTTCGTGGAGGATCGAAAAAAAAACAATATTTATACCAAAGAGAGATAGATAGATAGGCGTTTATTTTGATTTTAGGTGATTACGCCTTAGGGTGAGTAGATTCGGAAGCTGAATCGATTTCAAAATCGAAACCAAATAATTGATTTTGAAAAAAATCGATTTTTGCCTACAAAATGGGTTTTTAATCGGTTTTTGATTATTTTTTTTTTAATTTTTCGATGTGTCCATAAGTTGATTTTAAGGTCCTGCTTACGATTTTCAAGCCGTTTGTGGAACAAGAAAAATAGACGTTGCATTACGGATGCCCAAATCAATTTATTCAGTCATTATAACTTGTATAAAAACTAAGATACAGTAGGCTGGTCCTTAAAAATTAATTTTTGCTATATATACCGGAGGATCCTGCTATTTTGTTCTACTCGTTAAAAAAAAAATTATAGGAATTTTTGCTAATTTTTTATCTTGATTTTAGGGGTCGCTCCCATCCTTTAAATTAAAAGTAAATCATAAACGTTTTCTAATTTTATTAGTACTAATTTTTTTTAAATAAATAATAATTTTTAAATAATTCAGCCAATCTTACAATTTACTATGCATTATATTCGGAAGTGATATTTGGCGTGAATGTAAATCAAATTGTGGGAAAACCACGAGAAAGCCTAATTGCTCAATCTAATGACAGATTAATCCAAACAAACACAGCTCCAAAGAAGAAAGAAACTCTTAATAATAATAAATAAATAGGTGGCAACCTAATATCCAACAATTAAATAAAAATAATAAATAAACAGGTAGGAACCTAATATCCAACCAATAAATAAAAAATAATAAATATATATATATATATTATATATATATATATATATATAATTCTTCTGTACGTGTGTATGTGACTGAACTCCTCCTAAACGACTGAACCAATTATGATGAAATTTTCTGTGTATGTTTGTGAGAGTCCCGGACAGGTTTTGTTTCACAAATAACAATAAGTAAATGAGTAATTAACCGTTAAATTAAGAAAAAAATAAAAATTAGGAGAAATAGTTGCCATGGTAACAAAATATAATTATTTACCCATGTTTACGATTTTTTATTTATTTACATTTTGAATTCTAAAATATCGGCGTAAATTTTTTGTCTGTGTATCGGGAGAGTCCCGGAAATGATATGATTCACAAAAAATCTTAAGTTCATGAATAATTAACCGTTAAAATAATCTATATATTATAAAAATGAAAAGGGAAAATGTACAGTATGTAGCGGTATGTATATAAGTATTCGAGCAAGGGGGTCCAGGGGGCGCAGCCGAAGGCGGGGCTTTGCGTCTAGTATATATATATATATTGTAAGTGGCTTGGTTAGTTTTGATGGCTGGAAATAAGGTAAATAATAGTTTAGAAATTTAAATACACTGAAAAAAAAAACCTTGTAAATTCAATGGAAATCCCTTCAATTCATTCCGAAACCGTAATGAAAATGCGTCAATGAGGTTTCTCGTCAATTCAATGGGATACCTTGTTAAAACGAAATTGAAGGTGCATCTTATAATTTCAAAAGGTTTTCCTGTTGAAAAAAACTGACAAGATTTCCTTTAAATTTAAAAGGAAATTTTGTTAAAACGAAGTTGACCGTATTTACCGTAAATTTTAAAGGAATTTTTGTTGAAACCAAATTGACAGGATTTCCTGTAATTTTTAAAGGATATTTTGTCAAAACTAAATTTACTGAATTTCTTGTAATTTTAAAATGATTTTTCATTTAATTTTAAATTGAATTTATTTCAATCTGCTACAGCTACACTCGACGGAACACAGGTTTTTGGCGTGTTGATTAATTTAAGAGATTTTTTAATTATTTATTTTAAATATATTTTTAATTTTTCTCAGGTCAAAGATATGCATTATTGTTTTACGAATGACCTGAGAAAAATCAAACATATATTTAAAAAATAATTAAAAAATTTTTTAATTAATCAACACGCCAAAATCCTGTGTTCCGACGAGCTGTGGCAGATTGAAATAAATTCAAGTTACAATGATTTTTTTGTCAAAAACAATTTGACAGGATTTCTTATAATTTTAAAAGGATTCTTTGTATAAAGGAAATTATGTAAAAAAATCAAATTTACAAAATTATAACAAAAAAAATGTTTTTTTATTCTACGAGTTAATTACAAAAAAATTAAAATTCAGTTGTAATGTACACCAAACTTATATAAATAAATACTTTTGAAATGAATTATCAAGATGTCTTATTTTATAAATAGGCCTATTAATAAGTTTTGAAACATATTAAAATATCAAAAATATGTATTTATTTTTAGATAATATGAAAAAAAACAATAGAAATGTCATTTTCAGAACCATAGGATGAATTGTTCATTTGTAGATGCTGAATCTTCGATTTTGTATTCTGAAAAAAAAAAAAAAGTTTGTTTTTTAATTCTACCAAAATTTGTTTATATTCTAAATTTTTAACTTGTTGAGGTCGGCCTGACCAAGAGACCCAGAAGCCCTCTTGGGCTAAGGTATTGTATTCGGTTCTTTTGTCTCTTGAAAATAAGGAATTTTATCTGAAAGAACCCTTTTCCCACTAATGTCAATGGCCGAAAGCCTAAAACGTATGCAAGAGTTTTTTATTCAAAAAAAATAAATTGTATAAACACTAGATAATATTTTGAAACATTTTACATTTTGTTTTATAACATTATATTTACCTTTTAATGTATGAAACAGACCTTCTAAATCCCACTCGATTAGCTGATATAATTTTAAATACTCTTCATTGAAGTCCTGCAAGTCAAGCACAAAATTTATTATAAATAATAATTATATTAAAAGAAAATCATAATATATTTTGTAGACGTACCTTGGTTTTTTGCCATAATATGTAAGAAAAAAACAGGACACAAAGAAAATTTTGTTAGACGTGCCGTGAAAAAAAAAAAAGTACAAATATTTTTCAAAATTAAAAAAGTATATATGATAGAAGATATCAACTCGGATTTCAAATATTCAAAGAATGAATCTGGAAAAGAAATGCTGCCTAGTCAACTCAAGCTAGTCATACTGTCTGCTAAGAGAGAATGACGAGCTTTGAGTTAGAGAGGAAGCAATGGGTAGGTAGGTAGGTATGGAGGGAGTTGCCTTTTTCTCAGGTAAAATAAGAATTTAAAGGATTTTACTGTCAAAATTAAAGGATACCTTGTCAATTTTACAGGATTTCTTTTTGAATTAGAACTCGATGAAATTTCCTGTAAAAATAAAAGGAAATTTTTTCATTTTTACGGTATGAGTTTGTCATATAGAACTTGAGGCGATTTCTTGTAAAAATGAAAGGAAAATTTGTTAATTTTAAGGGAAGGTTTGTTGAAAATTTTTAAAGGGATTTCACTTTAATTTTACAAGGTCGGTTTTTTTTTCAGTGTAGAAAAAATGATTTTATTAAATTAAAATAATTGTGCTTCGCGTTGCTGAAAGATTTGTTATACATTTATTTACAATATTTATTTATTGTTTTACTTTTGAATCAATATTTTAAAAGATTACAATTTTTATTATAATATTTGGCTTATCTGTATTAAATAATTGGTCCATGTACTGTTGATGATGATTTTGGGGGTGTCAGTGGCGAGGATCCAATTTTCATGTAGAGTTTTGTGCCCGTTAGCCTCTCATTCTGGCAGAATATGATATACTTCTTGATTTCGGAGGTTTTGCACTCATTTAGTGCGGAGTCAAACTTTTTGACAGGATTTGGCTGGATGGTTGAAGACATGAAGGAGTTTATCTAGTAGGGGCAGGCATATTCACCTAGAGACCCCCTTGCTAGGTGGGCAAGGCTTCAGCATCCAAGATGACTGAATTTGTTTTTAGCGAAATACTGAACAAGGGCCGGCGGAATGCCGATGAGACCCCCTTGAACAGTGGATGGTTGTGTGATCATGATGATTAATTGATTGAATGATTGATCTCGGGCCCTCGGACCCAGCGCCTTATATAGGGCACACTCCCTTCTTCTGCGTTTGACGATAGGGGTAGAAGTGGAGAATGTATGTGATCACCGATGAGTAAGCCAGAGGGTGAGGAATCGTCACCAAGACTTGTGCCCTTATATGGTCAGCCAAAAGATGTTTTCCTTTCTTTAGCGTGGGGGAATGGGGTAGTTGAGATAATCTATGAGTAATCACGAGGGTGGGGAATTGCATCACATCATGCACTTGTGGAAAGGGGATAGATGACCTCACACTTGTACGTACGATGTACGTACATAAGACGTACGATAAGTCCCGGCAGTACATACGATGTACGTACATAAGACGTACCTGTGCTATCTGGGCTTCTTCTGCGTTTGACGATAGGGGTAGAAGTGGAGACAGCGGCGTAACTAGCCTTTGAGGGCGGAGGGGGCGAAGCTCAACAAGGGCGTCGTTTTTTAAGTTGAAATATAATTTAAAAGAAAACTATCCGTGATTTTGGACAATCTATGAAAAGATTATGATAAAATCACTGTCTCTGGACTATATTTTAGATGCCTTAGGGCGCCTATGTCGGTATAGAAGGGCGCCAAAGGCTTGATGCGCCTGGGGCGGAAGGGGCGAGCGCCCCCCTTCGCCCCCACCTAGTTACGCTACTGAGTGGAGAATGTATGTGATCACCGATGAGTAAGCCAGAGGGTGAGGAATCGTCACCAAGACTTGTGCCCTTATATGGTCAGCAAAAAGATGTTTTCCTTTCTTTAGCGTGGGGGAATGGGGTAGTCAGGGCCGTTCCTGGGTAAGTTGTCGCCTCCGTGCCAGGTCATTTTTGGCGCCCCCCCCCCAACTAAATTATGAAAAAAAATTTTTTTAAGTGATTACACCTGTACTGATTTTCAAGTTTGGCGAATGCTACGGTAGCTTAGATTTTGATAATTCTTTCTTTCCTCTACGCGAACTATCACTATCCTCTTTTTCATAGAGAAGGAAAATAAAAAAATCTGGTGTGACTGGAGCACAGCACACAACTTTCTCTTACCTTCGGTAATCGAAAGTTAAGTACCGGTACTGTGCTTGTCTCACCAGATTTTTTGTGTCGACATGTATTTAGTTTCCGGCAGTATGATTCGATTTTCAAGATGTAAAATTTATATGTGAAAATATTTATATTTTGATACCATGGCAACCATTTCTCCTATCTTTTCTATGGAGTACAAGAGTAAAGTGGTCTTCAGAAGATTTCAATCACAAAATGAGAATATATATTGTATAGAGAATCTAAAAAAATAATTGATTTTTGAATTTAAAAAAAAAAATCGTTGGAGCAAATTTAGAGAAAATCGAAAAAAACTGGAAAAGTACATCAGTAAAGTACTAGTACTCTTTGGTCGATTTTGTTCAAAAGCTTCGTGTCATGTATCATGGGGGTGCCTAACTTAAATAAAAAATTTCAACCTACTAGCTCTTTTCGTTCTTGAGATATTTTGTTCACAGACAGACAGACAGACCATGTCACGAAAACCACTTTTTTCGATACAGGAGACCTCAAAACGTGTATATCCATCAAAATCTCGACATTGAATTTTTGACATGAATCCAATACTTTCTCTTTCTATATATATTAACATATATATATATAAGTAAGAGAAAGTAAAAATATTCATTAATAAAAAAATATTTATTTATTCAAATTACCTCCTAGCTCAATTCTTTCATGATTTCAAATGAACTCTGTGTGTGTGTCTGCTTATTACTGGACACAGAGGAAAACACATTGTTTAAATGAAAGCATAAAAGGATTGAGCTAGTAAGTTGAAATTTTATATTTAAGTTAGGCACCGTTTCGGACACTCAAAATAAGCTTTTGAACAAAATCGGCCAAAAAGTACTAGTACTTTACTGATGTACTTTTTCAGTTTTTTTCAATTTTCTCAAAATTCGCTCCAACGATTTTTATTAAAATTCATAAATCAATTATTTTTTAGATGCTCTTTAAAATGTATATTTTCATTTTGCCCTTGAAACCTTTTTAACATGTAAAACTATATATTGAAACTTGCAATGGACTTTAGAAATAGAGGGAACAAAATACACAAAATGTTTATTTTACTAAATTAAAGCCCATTTCATGTAGATTATTTAGAAAAAAAAAAATTTCTTGAATATCTCATTCCCTTTTGGAGATATTGGCTTTAGCGCTAAACCATGTTTGCGTTTTCAAAACTAAAAAAAAATCAACAATATGAATTTTTTTTTATATTTTAGGATTAACTTAGATTCGTGATATATTTTTTTTCTAAGTCTTTATTGTTTAAAGAACCTACCATAAAAATTTCATCTAGATTGGTGGTCAAATAAATAAATGAGAAATTATTTTCTCTTCTATGTCACATTTTGTTTGGCATTCTCCAAGCCGCGGAAGGTGAAAAATCAAAACTTTAAAGTGCCATAACTCGAAAACTAAGTGAGATAAAAAATTGAAATTTGGTGCTGTTACTTACAGTGGCGTAGCGAGGGGGGAGCAAGGGGGGTTATCATGCCCCGGGCGCTACTCACAAAGCGGCGCCAAATGGCCCGCAAAACAAAAAATTGCTGGATAATTTTTATTTTTATTCTAATTGATTTCTGGAAAATATATTTTAAATTTAGTACCAGTGTAATATAATAATTTTGTATATTTTACATATAATATTATATGGTTTTCGAATTGGGGGGGGGGGGCGCTAAAAAGGTATTGTGCCCCGGGCGCGAGTTAAGCTCGCTACGCCACTGGTTACTTATCTCTATACATAGAACAAACATACCAAGTTTCATAAAAATCTGAGATTTTGGGTGAAATGGCCTGGTTGAACTGACGTGGAATGATGACCCAAATGTAAAATTAAAAAATGTTAAATATTTAAAAAACCGGAAGTGCTAGCAACAAAAACGTATTTTTCCCTGGACCACACCGGAGTCTCTACATAAGCTCTCTTTCCCTTAGTACTATGTACAGTAGAGTGAGAGCTAAAAACATGTAAATATAAACAAATGTTAGAATTGGGAGGGATGATCAAGAAAAGCCCCTTAAAACATCTCTCGATGATCCAGATATGAGTGAAGAATAAAAGGGTATAAGAACGAAATTAACAAATTGGAAGATTAAGTAAAAAGGTGATTGAGTTTTTGGTAGAGATCAATTATTTAATTAATTATAATACATTGCTTAATATTTTTAGGACATAATAATAAAGTAATTTTTTTTTTTTTTTTATATATAAAAATTTATTTTTATTCTAGTGTTAAATAAAAATATTTTTTCTTATTAAGTCAGAATTGTATAGAGTATATAGGCCCTATATAATAAATACATGAATAATAGATCAAGGGCGCATCCAGAAGTGTTTCTCGGGGGGTGGGGGTGAGGGGGGGGGGTAATCGGGGTAGGTCGCACAACACACAATTTTTTCCTGATTTCGGTAATTTAAAGGGGCATTCTGTACTTGTTTGCCAGAAAGTAAATACAAATCAAATTTTTAAGTATTAATTTTTAAAATTTTACATTCAAAATAATTTTTTTTTTTTTTTCGAAAAAAAAGTATTTTTTTTCAAATCTCGGGGGGGGGGGGGTAACTACACCCTTTACCCCCCTTGTATCCGCTCTTGTAATAGATGTATTTCTAATAAAACAACTCCTCAATTAATTCGATCATTTAGTAAGTCAAGAATTCTATTGATTTTACCACCAAATTCATCTCGCTTTGCGCGAAATAATCGCATGCGAGAGAGAGAGAGTGTTTCCGATTAAAAGGGGTTGTTGGGAGGGGGTAAGGTAAGTAAGTTTCTTAGCAAGAGACCGGAAGGTGAATAATGAAAGGGAAAGTTGGCAAAAGAAGAAGAAATAGAAGAAGAAGTAGAGAAGAAGTAGTTTTTTCCACAAAAGTTGATTCTATCTAATAAAAAAAATCAAATAATGAAAGTAAAGGACAATAGCATAACCCAAAGGGAAGCCTAACCCCAGATTGACTTTCACGTTTCTATGGAAACCCAAGTTCCTAGATGGCCTTAGACTTCCGGCCGGATCGATGCGGCATGCGCGACGTTCCTTCTCTAGCGAGCAGCTGGATGCCAGCTAAAACAGGGAATAGCCATCCCAATGAGAATTCCCCCAGAAAGGCCCCCCAACCCTGCAGGGGTGCGATTTCATCCCAGGGCGTCACAAACACCCCAGCAGAACACCGCAACCCTTAAGCACCCTCCACCCTTGAGCTCCGATCCGGAACCAACGAATAAGCTCGTGGCCGCGACACCAGTCTCCTCTAACTGATTAACACAAACAATTCAAAGAGTCGCCTTGGCTTCTTCAACGCAAACCATCAAACAATCTTTTGTTACTATTTGTTGGTTAACATGCAGTTTCCCTCTGGTGTTTTTTAGGAGGATGGAGCGCTGGAGAGGAGAATTGTTTAATTAAAAGACAATTCTTTTTCAGAGACTTTTTACTTTTTGGTTAACGAATGGATGCAGCATCCCTTTTCGTTTCGGCCGAAATAAAATCGGTAGCCTTCATCAGAACCTTTTGTCTAGATTTATTAGAATAAAATGCAATATATCAATATTACAATCATATGATGCTTACTCATTTTTTTATATATAATTAATCTACATACCTCCAGCGGCGTAAGTAGCCTTTGAGGGCGGAGGGGGCGAAGCTCTACTAGGGCGCCGTTTTTTAAGTTGTAATATAATTTAAAAGAAAACTATCAGTGTTTTTGGGCAATCTATGGAAAGAATATGATAAAATCACCGTCCATAAGCTATATCTTAGATGCCCTTGGGCGCCTATGTCGGTATCGAGGGGCGCCAAATGCTTAAGGCACCTGCCTCAGGAGGGGGCGAGCGCCCCCCTTAGTTACGCTACTGCATACCTCTTACATAAATTGTTTTAGTGTATATACGGTATATTAGGGTGGTCCTTATTTATAGAGGTCGAAAAATATTTTAATTTTTTTTAAACTCTCACCCCTCAATTTATTTCCTTTTATCATAATAATGAAGTGTATCAAATATTTTTCTAATAAATAAAGGTTAACAGGTGCCGCATCGGACTTGAATGTTTAAAGATAGAGAAAAAATTGAAAAAAAATTAAAGATTAAAAAATGTAAATTATATTTATGAATTTGTGTAATTATGCTTCACAATTACCAAATGACATCTTTAATAAGGCAATTAAAAAAAAAATTCACTTTTTAACCCATATAGGCCGAAAACTTTTTTGGTCACGGATTTTTTTTATTTTTTGATATGGGTTCTCAATTGGGCTCTAGAACATGAAAATAATTTTTTTTTTCTCAATTCCTTTTTTAGGACGAATTAGAGCATGGTGCGAAAACGCACCACAGGGCACATGGGATGTCAAAAGTTCCTCGCCTATATACTACGTAAGAGTGTATAGCGAAGAGGAAGGAAATGGAATTGGTCCAAATTTTTCACTTCCGGACAGTGGCGTAGCGACAGAGGAGCAAGTGGAGCGGCGGCTCCAGGGCGGAGGGCAGGGTGGGGGCGCCCGGCACATATAATAAATAATACTTTTTATTTAATTTTTTGTCTATATTTTGATCTTTTTGTAGAACAAAAAATTATTTTTCACCTTTATTGTTAATTATGAAAATTGTATTATAATCAATAAGGTGCTGGCCGAAATGTTTCGGTGGAAACAAAGGCCTTAAATATTTATATATAATAAATAATAAATAAAAATTATTTGGATCCTTTAATCAATTAATTTTTGCTCTGTTGGTTTTTGATAGAAATCTATGTATTTTTACTTTCTCTTACCTATGTATATATATTAGGGGTATGACTTTTTTACAACCTCGGATCCCTGTATCATAACTTGATGAACTTTTACTAAAGATTGAATAAAATCTTACTTTCAAGGTGATTTGATAAAAAAACGTCACGCACAAAATGATTTGAAAATTTTATATATCAGATTTTTTGCCAATTTTTTGAAGTCATTTTAAATAGGTACACTGAAAAAAAAACCTTGTAAATTCAATGGAAATCCCTTCAATTCATTCCGAAACCGTAATGAAAATGCGTCAATGAGGTTTCTCGTCAATTCAATGGGATACCTTGTTAAAACCAAATTGAAGGTGCATCTTATAATTTTAAAAGGT
>JAKCPI010026484.1:0-66762 GCA_023213315.1 Euborellia annulipes | reverse complement strand
TAAAATTTAAAATAACTAGACGTCAGATGTTTATCTTTAATGATATTTTTTATTCTTCTTGAGATAGATTTCGCTATTTATAGCATCATCAGGCTGGCTGGAAAGCAAAATATAAATATTACTTTATTGTTATGTATTTGAACAGCAGAAAAAGATAATTTGTATGGATGTATTGTATTTTATTCAAGTTTTTTAATGGTAATTTGCTTTTCCAGCTGGCCTGATGATGTTATAAATAGCAAAATTGATCGCCAAGAGAATAAAAAATATCATTAAAGATAAACATCTGACGTCTAGTTATTTAAAATTTTAATTTTAACTTACCTCTTCACTAAATTTAAAAATTTTTACAAAAAAAAAAAAAAAAAAAAAAAAAAAAAAAAAAACATTTTAAAATTACAATTTTCTTCGAAAAATCGAAAAATAAAGTATGTATTGTAATTTTATATACATTGTATAGTAATTTTCATTAAAAATTGTATTTTTTCGAAAGCAGTTTGGGAATTCTAAAATTACCACAAAATTGCATTCTAGTTTTCAAACGGCTTTCGAAAATTACAATACATTTGTAAATGATTTTTACAGACTTACTAAATTTATTCTTTTAGTTTATGAAATTTGCTTCCTACACTTTTCCTTGTAAAATCAACAAAAATTTTTTTTACAGTGTAACATTAGAAAGAAATTTACCTCTGAAAACGTAACGCGCAAAAGAAAAAAGAAAAAAAATTAACGTAATTTTCATTCTTCTTTCAAGAAATTGTCGATTGATAGAATTGATATTAGAATAAATTAGTTGCCATCTATCCTCTATGTGTGCAGGAGGGAGGAAGGGGAGGGGTGATTTTTTTCCACGCTGACATAAATGAATCTACTTGCCAAGTCGTTGCTTTATCTTTAAAGATAAGTTAAGGGAGGTAAATCTGTTATTGAGTGAATGTGTTCTTTAATAAATTGGACCCAAATCTATTATATATATATATATATATATATATATATAATTCGCTGATGTCCGTTTGTCTGTCTGTATGTTTGTCTGTCATCTTTCTTTGTGCGAATTCTCGTTGGAATTTCGAAACCAAATTTTTTTATGCTTAAAGAGGGCCTTTTTGGGATTACTGGAAAACTATTTTCGTCCCGAAATTCCTAAAACTTTTTGAGTTATTAATTCCTAAAGTTACGATTTCTCCCATAGGAAATCTATGAGAAAACATTTATGTATTCTTTGCATTTATTTATTAAAATACGTTTTATAATATATTTTCATATTAAGATCAAAAATTTAATAAAATACAATAATGGCGACATGTACTTACTATCATGTCCCTAGACGCCGCCCGCCAAGGCCTAGACGCAAGGCCAATTGAAGGCGGGCGGTGCAGCTAGTAAATATTATTCTTTTAATTGCTTATTTAAAATGAAATAAAATTGCTGTAATTTATTAAAATTATTATTGTCAACGTTTCGAGTGCTAGGCGTCTATCTTCATCAGAAATATTAATTTAAATAATGATATTTTGAAAATACAGAGAGTTTGCATATAAAATCCGTTTATAAAATTATAAAGTATGAAAAGAGATATTATTTAAATAGATGTCGCTGATGAAGTGAGGCGCTTAGCACTCGAAACGTTGGCGAGAATGATTTTAATAAATTATAGATCTGATTATAGGCCTCATGCGGCCATTTGCACTATTTGCGCGGCCCGCCAAAGGTGAACTTACAAGTTAGTTTGATTTTTTTTTAGACTATTTAGGACTCTACAAAATCAAGAAAAATAATATAAGCCTACTTGGCAGCAAACGTTTCAAATAACGAGAAAAATAAAAGCAAAAATCATTCTCTCTTTCAAGCTCTGGAAATATTGAAAAAGAATTTTATTTTGTTTTGTTGTTACATTTCAATGTGCGGCGTTCATAAAAAATTTTATTTTGGAAATGGCCCACCGTCCGAAAAAAGGTTGCCGACCTCTGTGCCAGAGAAATTTATTTTAAAAACTTGGTAAAGAAGAAAAACGTTTATCACTTAAGAAAATAGAGTTGGATTTAAAACAGTTGAGAGACCTGACTGAAGAAGGTATAATATGTTATTGAAACGTTACATTTAAAGTCCAAGTAGCTTAATTTAATTAAGTTAGAAAAATTTCCTCTTTCAAATTCTTTTCTCTTTCAATTACATATTACAACAAAGTGTTTGTAGAAAGAAAGAAAGAAAACGATATGAAAATTGATCAATTAAAGGGAAGGGGAGGTAATTATTGAAATTGGAGTGGAATTGGAGGAAAGGAAGGAGGAATGGGTTCAGTTCTTGTCGTCTTCGTCGTTCTTTGAATGGTGTGAGGGTGGGGGTGTTCAAAGGCGTGCTGTAAAGGGGAAGGGGAGGGGTAAAAAGGGCAAACTACTTGTAATTGTCTCCATTCGGCCATCTTCCGCCCCTCTGATTTACATAACATGAATTTCTTGGTTAATTCTCTCTCTAAGGAAAAGAGATAGAGAGACTTTGCCTCCCTTCTCAAAAATCATTTACCTATTTCATTCTCAATGGGGTATTAATGAACTAGCAAAGAAATTAAAAAAAATATATACGGGTATATAAAATTCCCTGAAAAAAAATTAAAATAAAAGTGTCTTCAAATTAGGGAGCGAATAGTAATTTTGACTGATCAAATATTTTTTTAATCATTCTAAAAAGAAAGTATTCTTAAAAACACATTATTTATTTAGGCTTTTGTGGTTTGAATTATTATTATTAGGGCACTTTTTAATTATAGATCACATTTTGTTATTAATTATCAATTACTGTACAACGCTTCGACTGCTTATTCTGCAGCCGTTTTCAGGTACTGTGCACTTGCTTCGACTCAAGTGAACTGTCATGTCCTTTACATGCCTTTTTATATACAACGACGTCAGTGCCATCTGCAGGCATTCTCATAAAGTTTAATTCAAATTTTCCCGCCATTTTCGCTCATTCTCATGAAGTTAGTCACAATCATTTAAGCAAGTATTTACATAAAAAGCATGATGTTACAAAAAGTTTTTTGATTTACACCTGATAGCTAAAAAAACAACAATTAAAAAAGAAAAGAGAAATTCAAGATAAATGAAGCTCTCAGGGCTTGGTCTAGGGGTTAGCGTGCTAACCTCGTATACCAAAAGTCGCGGGTTCGGACCCCAGGCAGTCCAATGATTTTATTTAAACAATTTGGATACCAAATGGCCTAAATAAGAATGCCTGGACCATTTAATTGTATCGTAATAAATTAAAGAGTATCGTAAATGCCTTATATGGCCTGAGTGTGAATGTGTGTTTGAGTGTGAATGAGAAAAAAAGTGTGAGTGTTAAAAAAAAAGAAAAAGATAAATGAAAATAATATAAATACTGTACAACGTTTATACTGCTTATTCAGCAGTCGTTTTCGGGTACTCTGTACTTTATCTGACTCAAGTGTACCAATCTCTAAGGGTCCGTTGCGTTCATTTGGTTCCTTGGAGGTTAGTTCGCTTGAATCAGATCAAGTGCAGAGTACCCGAAAACGACTGCTGAATAAGTAGTAGAAACGTTATACAGTATTTATATTTTTAATAAATAATTAATACAAATGAAATTTTTTATCGGTTCCCATTTAAAGAGATCACAACTAATCTATGTGAAATAGTCAGTGGCGGATGCAGAGGTGTTTCTCGGGGGGGGGGGTTTACCCCCTTTATTCCTCCTTGGTAATAGTTAAATTCCTCTTAAAATTAACACATGGATGATGCCTAGACCCGATACCGCAGAAAACCAATAGGAGAGACAAAAAAAAAAAAAACAATATTTTTTAATATAAATAAAAATATATCATTTTTTAATGAAACTGAAGGGAGAAAGCTATTTTTAAGACAATCCTTCCGGTGGTTGCCTAAGCTCAAGGCTCCACTCTTAAGCGCATCAGCCATTTGTGGTGCGGCCTGTACAATAAATACAAATTCCTATATGGCCTCAGTAGCTGAGAGGGTGATAATAAAAAAAGATAATAATCTGACATTAGTGAGTAGGTCGGCAACAAAAAATTTGCTTGGATCAGCCCTGGATTAATTAATCGATATTCCATTGGTGGGTTAGTTGCTAAGGGTAAAAACTAACAAGTTCATGTCCTATCATATGGCAGGGTTAATTGGCATTTCTTTGGACATTTGGTGAATAATGAAAAGGCATTTTAGAATTAAAAAATATATTAAACTTCTTAAACACAAAGACATTACATTTATTAAGAAATAAATTATTAGGGTGAATGAACTTACGAATTGTAGAATAAAGAAGAGAAGAAAAGGAATCAAGGCTTACCTGAAACAAAAGAACAGAATTAAATTAGACATTGATACTTTTAAATTTGGAGTTATTGTATATTTAAAATATTTATTGATATTATACGTATTTAGAATAAAAGAAGAAAGCGTTTATCTAAGGGTGTGTTTCATTCCTCGCCCCGAAGGGGGCTGATTTTACTTTCTCTTTCCAATATATAGAAAGTATTATTTTCATGTCAAAATTTTAATAGAAAAACAGAGTCTGGGAGTCTATAAAAGTAGGTCTTACAGACCATTTTGGTCTGTGTGTCTCAGAACAAAAAATTTCAAGAACAGAAAAAGCTACGAGACTAAAATTTTATATTTAAGTTAAGTACCTTCCTACGACGTAATATTAGGCTTTTGAACAAAATTGGCCAAAGAGTACTAGTACTTTACTGATGCAATTTTTCAGTTTTTTTTTTTTTTTTTCGATTTTCTCTAAATTTGCTCCAACGATATTTTTTTAAATTTAAAAATCAATTATTTTTTAGATTCTCTTTAAAATGTATATTCTCATTTTGTCATTAAAACCTTCTAAAGACCACTTTACTCTTGTACTCCATAGAAAAGATAGGAGAATGGTAACAAAATATAAATAGTATCGATGGTTATTGGGGGGCGTTCCACACGCTGATTGCCCGGGGTCACCAATCTCGAGCTTTCGCCGTGCTTGGCATCACTTAACCGCAACGATTGTGGTGACTGTTAGAATGCACTACTGGAAATATCGACATAATAAAAAATGGTGTGACAAAGTACCGAAGGTAAGTTGTGTGTTGTGCGACCAGTCACACCAGATGTTTAAATTAATAGTCAAAAAAAGAAAATGTATCTTTTGTCATTTTAATTCTACTCAAAGGATAAAATAAATTTTTCAAATTTTATACCCTCTTTAAATCACAATATTATTATTGTATTATAAATATTATTTATTACAAAGATTTACGAGAAATGATTTTTGAATATAAATTTAATCTTGATACTATGAAGAGATATATTATAATTAATAATTGGCCCATAATATTCTGTCATGTCAATGTGCGCCATTTTGGCCGCAAAAATACGAGCCACACATGCGCGCATATTATATTTTCCCCCGGAAGATTAATGGAACTACTTTGATTGGTCTATATTTTATGTTGGCTTCTAATCTATTCCCAAGCCGACCATATGGCCCTGTCCAGGGAATTGAAGAAGGCCGGGAGATGCTCTTTCCAAAGGGCGCAGGTGACATTGGCCCTTTAGTAAATAATCGAACGTTATTTGTGAACATTTTCATGTCAGTTTTTTTTTTTTTTTTTTTAAGGGTGGCCTGGCCTATATCGTGTAATGGGATATATATATATAGGGGGTTCGATTCCGAAGGGTTTTGGAAACACACAACGCACACTCATCCACTTAGGGCCGGTTGCTTCATCCTGGGTGAGCTTGTTAGCCCCGACTTTTTTTGTAGTGCAGAAACCCACTTCAGTTTTATTTTTATAGTAAAATATACAATATTTCATCATTTTATTGCTAAAAGAAGTATTCTAGAAGTACATATATTTGTTATTTTACCTTATATTCTACTTATTTTATCAATAAAATGATGAAATGTTGTATATTTTATAAAATATGTTATAGGCTAGGGCCCGCTTGCATCAGATCTCGTCGCCATATTTAGCCCTGAGTTAACCTCACTTTTGAGTAATTTCATATAGATATATGGGGAATTGGAGCCAAGGTCCGGGCTAAAGTTAGCCCAGGCCCAAAGTCGGGGCTAAGATTTAGCCCTGGGTTGACACGTACGAACATGTATTATGAACTCAAGCATCCTAACTTCACCAATATAAATGTAAAAAATAATATAAATGCAATATGGAATCTACCGTTTTTTTGTTATTATTCATTTTATGTCAATCAGGATTATACTCGTATATCCAGGATATATTGCAAGTTGTTGAATATTCTCCTAACTTCATCTAAGGCATTGCACATGTCTTGTTAATAAAACTATTTGTTTTCAAATTGAATGCAAATTGATATTAAATATTTATATAAATATTTTCAGTTGATATTACTTCTTGTCAGGTGAAAATAAAAGATATATTTCTTTTTGAAATTATCTTTATTTGAGCCACACAGCTGGCAATTTGTCAAAATAGTTGTGAAGATTGGAACAATTGACAAATTGTTATGTGAACACTAATAAATCTTGTTTATTTTTTTGAAAATTTTCAAATTTTAGCAAAAAAAAATTAAATTCTTATATTTAAATGTATATTAATAATATTTATTTAAATTATGGGTGATAATATCAATTTTTATTTTTAATAATTCTTATAAGATGCCTTAATGGAGTTGCAAACTTCACAAACAGAACATGATTTGTTCCCCCGGAAGAGGGTTTCTGCATTACAAAAAAAAGCCATTTAGCCCGGGGCTAACAAACTCACCCAGGATGAAGCAACCGGCCCTTAGAGGGTCAGTTTCATCCGGAGAGGAAATTAACAAACACTTGACACGATTTACTCTTCTCGAAATAAAAAAAAAAAAAAAAATACAACTAATCAAAGTTTTTAAATATTGTTGTTTATAAAAAAAAAAAATCTGGTGTGACTGGCGCACAGCACACAACTTTCTCTTACCTTCGGTAATCGAAAGTTGTGTTCTGTGCTTGTCACACCAGATTTTTTGTGTCGACATATATTTAGTTCCCGACAGTACGGAACATATGAATTCAGATGTAAAATTTATAAGTATGGGAAATATTTATATTTTGTTACCATGGCAACCATTTCTCCTATCTTCCCTATGAAATACAAGAGTAAAGTGGTCTTCAGAAGATTTCAATTGCAAAATGAGAATATACATTTTAAAGAGCATCTAAAAAATAATTGATTTTTGAATTTCAAAAAAAATCGTTGGAGCAAATTTTGAGAAAATCGAAAAAAACTGAAAAAGCACATCAGTAAAGTACTAGTACTCTTTGGCCGATTTTGATTAAAAGCTTATTTTTCCGGTCCCGGGGGGTGTTTAACTTAAATATAAAATTTCAACCTCATAGCTCAATTCCTTCATGCTTAAAATTGAACACACACCCACCCACACACCCACCCACCCACCCACACACCCACACACCCACCCACAGACAGACCATGTCGCGAAAATCACTTTTTTGGATTCAGGGGACCTCAAAACGTGAAGATCCATCAAAATCTCGACATCGAATTTTTGACATGAATCCAATACTTTCTCTCTATATATATATTACATATATACATAGGTAAGAGAAAGTAAAAATAAATAAATGTTTAATAATTCTAAACGAAATTAAGAAATGCTAGGGGTCAAGGGTTCTCATCCCGTCTCATGCGAGAAATATTTATTTCATTTCAATTGGCTCCCAATCAAATGAAATAAATAGGGACGGTAACCAAATGGCCTCCGATGCCGAAAAAAACTTTGATTGAAATTGTTTTATGAAAAATTAATTTTTGTTAGGTAAATAAATAATATTACACAAATACCGTACTATTCCAATAAAACCCTTGAAAATGGCGATCGATTCCCATTGTTTGATATATAATTAAATAATTAATCCACGAATATCAAGCATAAGTCATTACGATTCTTATTCTTACCCATTCCGAGATCTATCATCGCCTTGGTATTGCTTAACAAAAATAATCTTGCTTCCTGCTTATTGAATTTTATCGCTCACTACTGACAGACTTTTATGATGCATTTCTCCTTTAAATTATGCACTTATTTTTCAAATACAAATTTGCATTTTTATAGAAGAAATGATGAATAAATAATATAAAAATAGTAGTAGGGCTATGTATAAATGAATGAATGGATGTCGAGGGGTTCACACACACACACACACACATCGTTTGTTATTTATTTATTAATTCGTTTATGTGTATCCCAAGGAGAAGACGAAAAAGAAGAAGAAGAAGAAGAAGCCCTCCAGATGTGGATCCCGGAACGAGGGTTTCGGGTTTCGTTCTCTCCCTCCCCACCATTGTGAGAACATCACACAGGATGAATAATTCGTTGTGATTAAAAAAAAAAAAATCTTGAGTCATGCGATTAAATATTTACAATGATAAAAAGACCAAAAAAAATATTTTTAATTGATATTCACACAAAAATCAACTGGAAGATGGCGCAGCGATGGAAAAGTCTGACTTCTCGATTCTGAGAATTGCAAAATATCAAGTCGATCCCAAAATCGAAAATCGACTTTTCGAGCGCCTTTTCCGTCTCTAAGTTGGCGGAAGCGACATGTTAAACATCATTTGGATCAAATTGATAATTGTTTAGAAGTTTATAACAAGAAAAAAGTTCATTCACTCTGTAGCTTGTTTATGATAGCTTAGTGGTAATAATAAAGATCCCCTCTCACTAAATTACAGAATAATCAGTGAATTAATTCTTAAAAAACTGGTGTGTAAAATTTTAATTTTAATTCTAGCTCCAAAACATCGAAACATCTACGGTAAATATTTTTTTTTTTTTTTTTTTAAGAAGTCTGTATTTCTCCTTAACTATTCTGAGAATCAAAGGGTACATTAAATTCCAATTATGAAAGTCTGTGTTTTGAATTTGACCTATGGATAGACTCCGAAACGCCCTCGGGCTTGGCGTAGTTGGTAGCGCATCTACACTTAAAAAAAATCTTAATTTACTGTGTTTTGGAATAAAAAATTTACAAATTTTCCTTTTAAATGATAACTACTAAGCATTCACCTACAAAATTTACAAATGTATGCGTTCAAATATTTACAACAAAAAACATTTTAAAATTACAATTTTCTTCGAAAATAAAGTATGTATTGTAATTTTACAAACATTGTATAATTTTCTTTAAAAATTGTATTTTTTTCAAAAGCAGTTTGGGAATTCTAAAATTACAACACATTTTCATTCTAATTTTCAAACGAATTTTGAAAATTACAAAACAGTACATTTGTAAATGGTTTTTGCAAAAATTTACTAAATTTAGTATGTTTTTGAGTAGGAAATAAGCTTCCTAAGCAAATTACAAAAAAATTTTTACAGTGTACCCTGTATAGGGTCGAGGGTTCGGATCTCAGGCAGTCCGATGATTTTATTTAAGCCATTTGGATACCAAAATGTGTGAATGTGTATGTGAGTGTTTTAAAAAAAGAAAAAGAAATCCGAAACATGGACAGCGTCAAGGAAATAAATGTTTAGGGCCTTTAGACTTCTTTTTTTTTCTCTATAAAAACAATAGGGGAAGTAAATGACTGAATTAAAATATGCAAGAATAACATGATTTTATATTTTAAGGGAGTTATAAAACCCATCTTCAATTTTCCTTTTTTTTTTTTACATCGCGTAAAAAAATAAAAAAGAATGTAGGCATGGTATTTTTAATAAAACAAAAAACGTTTATATTAAGAGAAAGATAGGAGCTATTAGAATAGAGAAGGATATACCCTCACCTCAAAACTATTTAACCTTATCGATTTATCTATAGAAAAGGGCCTTAAATCAATAAAAAGGGGGACAGCTTGGCCTTTTACCTCCCTCCCCCACACCCTCTGTAGGTAAATACCGAACCCACGCTAGAGGGGTAGGGTTCAAGTTAAGCATCTTAACCCTCGTTGTACGTTAATGATGATTACTTCGTAACACGTGCCATAATGGAGAGTGAGAGAGAGCAATGACAAATCGACTCTTAATTAAATTCTATCTATATTTGGATTCCTTTATGCCACCCCCTCCCCCCCCACCATTTACTCATTGGTCTTAAACGACCAGTGAAATATTATTTTTAACCCCGTTCTTTCTTTTCTTTATTTCTTTTTCTCTGATTTTTCATGGGTGGAATAATTTCCTTTTCAAGGCCAAGGTTTAAGTGAGATCAATTTAGTTGAGAACGAGATTAAAAATAGTAGCCTACTTAGTACTAATAAAAGTGGGACGTAAAAAAAAAAAAGAATTTATTTTGAACATACGCTATCATTAAGTATTTTTAAATAAATTTTATTGCTCAAGACAGCAAGAAAATCACTAGCCCTTGGATCACTTGAAAAAAAAAGGAAAAATGTTTGCACGTCAATTTACCCCCTATACATTTGAGTGGTGCAGCATTTAACCCCTCCCACAACTGTTTTGATTTCGTGAAAAAGAATTATATACAAACAAAAGGGGAATGACTTCGCCAAAACTTTCTCGTATATTCTTCTTTTGGAATAAATTCTGTGTGTGTGTGAGTGTGAACACGATTGCTCAAAAACGCAAGTAGGCCAGGAAGATGAAATTTGGTATATACTACTTACACTAAAATTGTAGATTTCTAACAACTTTTGGAGAAAATACGTCACTTGGAAGTAGTAATTTAACTAATAAATTTTTATTTTTTTGTCATATCATAATAAATTACTTGATTTTAAAAAGTTTTTATTCTTTGACATTTATTTTTTCGAAAACTGAATAGTTTTTAAGATAATCAAAGAAGAAAAAGACAATTTTTTTTTTTTAACACTTACACTTTTTTTCCCATTCACACTCACGTTCACACACATATACACAATTTTTGGTATCCAAATGGCTTAAATAAAATCATCAGACTGCCTGGGATTCGAACTCTCAACCCTTGGTATACAAGGCAGGCGCGCTACCAACTACACCAAGCCCGAGGGCACAATTTTCTTTAATTTTTAGAAAAAAAATCAAAATAAAAAATTATACAGGTGTCATTAAAAAACATGTAAATATAAATAAATGAATTTGTTTCACAATAATTTTATATCTACACTGTAAAATAAATCTTAATTTTATTGTGTTTTGGAAAACTACAGTATATTACTAGACATTTATCTACTAAATTTACAAATTTATGCGTTCAAATATTTGCAACAAAAAACAAACATTTTAAAATTACAATTTTCTTTGAAAAATAGAGTATGTATTGTAATTTTAACATACATTGTATAGTAATTTTCGTTAAAAATTGTATTTTTTTTTAAAGCAGTTTGGGAATTCTAAAATTATCACACAATTGCACTCTAATTTTCAAATGTCTTTTTAAAATTAAGATACATTTATAAATGGTTTTTGCAAAGGTTTACTAAATTTAGTATGTTTTTGTTTATGTAATTTGCTTCCTACACAATTGCAAAATCAACAAAATTTTTTGTAACAATCAATCATTGAATCCAATTCTCACTCCCGCGCCAAAAAGGATGTCTGGATTTATCGTAAAAATAAAAATATATAAATCGTTTAAAGTTTATATACCCTCAGATGCCGAAAAGACTTATTAAAGTTTATACCGTTGTTTGTTATAAAAAAAAAAAAAGAACTAAAACGATTAATAAATAGACTTTATTTCAATTAACGAGTCATGTTGAATCTTAATTTCCTTTTTCTTAATTAATTACACGAGAAAGAGGGATTTGCATGTTTACGAAAAGTTTTGACGAAAACTTCTCTGACTGATTCACTCCCATTAAAAACTTCCTATATTTTTTATTATAATTACAAAAAAAAAAAAATATTTTATTGAATTAGATACCTATAAACGTATTTATTTTCAGACACTTGCTAATTTAGCTTAAACCCTTTGAACAAACACACGCCCTTCAGATTTTACACAAGACCCTCTCTATAGTTTTATCATTCCCCCCATTTTATTAATTATTATTATCAAAGATTATATTTCAAATTTTGTTTTTCTTTCCTATCAACCTTCACCCTTTAATTTCACTAAAAATATTGAATTACTCTATCATTATTTCTTTTTTCCTTTTTTAATGATACCCATACATTTTTTTTTACGATCTCAATATTTAATAACCAAATGATATCATTACTTGTCTATATCGTTTCCATTATAAAATTGGTTTCCGATATTTCAAGGTGGATGTGACGATATAAAAGCATAATAATGAACGCGTATTGTGACGTTTAGGGTCGCCAGTCACCCTCTTTTTCATTTTCATCTCTCAAAAATGTTTCATCCCCGAACAAAGAAAGGTTTTATTCAACGCTGACATTTCAATCCTGGTAGGGAATTCTACACTTAAAAAATAACTTTGTTGATTTTACAATTGTGTAGGAAGCAAACAAATTACATAAACAAAAACATACTTAAATTTAGTAAGTCTTGATGATGGGGGCTGGAGAGAAATAGGGAGGTCCGCCTACCCCGCATAGCCGGAATAAGACGAGGACAAAATAAGAAGTAGTTAGAGATCTATTAAACTTAAATAGCCATGTGAGGTGCTGTGATCTAATGATAGGACAAATCGGCAGATCCGTGGTTCAAACCCTGGTAACCATTTACAAATGTATTGTAATTCTTGAAAGCCGTTTGAAAATTAGAGTGCAATTGTGTGGTAATTTTAGAATTCTCCAACTGCTTTAAAAAAATACAATTTATAACGAAAATTACTATACAATGTATGTAAAATTACAATACATTCTCTATTTTTCGAAGAAAATTGTAATTTTAAAATGATTTTTTGTTGCAAAAAAATATTCGAACTCATAAATTTGTAAATTTAGTTGATAAATGCATAGTAGATATCATTTACAAGGGAAATTTGTAAATTTAGTATTCCAAAACACACTAAAATTAAGATTTTCTTTACAGTGTACATGTAAAATTTATTTGCAATTTTACAATTGTTTAAGAAGCATATTTCCTACACAAAAACATACTAAATTTAGTAAATCTTTGCAAAAACCATTTACAAATGTATTGTAATTTTAGAATGACATTTGAAAATTAGAGTGTAAATGTGTGGTAATTTTAGAAATCCTAAACTGCTTTAGAGAAAAAATACAATTTTTAACGAAAAATACTATACAATGTTTGTAAAATTACAATACATACTCTATTTTTCGAAAAAAATTGTAATTTTAAAATATTTTTTTGTTGTAAACATTTGTAAATTTAGCAGATAAATGCATAGTAGATATCATTTACACGGGAAATTTGTAAATTTAGTATTTCAAAACACACTAAAATTAAGATTTTCTTTACAGTGTAGGTATTGTTGACTAATAATGCACACGGTCCCTTAGTGTAATGAGTATATTTTATTAATGGACACAAACACATCTTTCGTCATTAATATTATAATTTAACATAGTCTCTTTGAGTTGACATTTATTTTTTTAACATTTAAATCATCAAATGTTCGTTTACAAGCAAGAAATTAATTCAAATGTAATATATCTTTATCGACAAAAAAATTCCTTAAATGAAGGGAACAGATGTTTATATAACTCATTATTTTATAATAATATTTTGTTGAGAAATTCAAAGACGATGGTATTACGTTAATCTGTTCTTTTTTTTTGTTGTTGTTGCTGCCTATAGAGAATCTGTCATATTCATTACAAAAACTTAACTATAGAAGAAGAAGAAGAGAAAGAGGAAGAACAAAGCATGTATTACAAGCAAATATGATTTATAAGCTTCTTGTAAATGGAAAATCCAAAATATAAGCATAAGAAAATTCTCTCTTCTCTCTAGAGTATAATTGGAAGAAGTGACGTCATTTTAATTTTGAATTAGGGAAGGAAATAAAGGGAAAAAGGTCGGAAAAAAGTTGATTTAGCCCGGAGTTGAAGCTCTCAGAGCCATAAGGGCTCGAGAGTGGTCAACAACTGTTGTGGGAAAGACGGCGAAGCATTTTGGTTGTTGTCTAGGCTCATCTCTCGAGTACATGAGGCAGTTGAGTGTACTCAACATTCCCTATCACTAGACCATAAGCACCTTGTTCGGCCATTTGAATCGCTTAATTTGATCCATAGGAGAAGTGCCTAGTCATCATGAATTGATAAAATGCTCCACTCTAGAGGCGCGAGATTGTTTGTATGAGAAACCCCACAATTGATAAATACTTTAATATTAGTTTTGTTTAAGTTCTTTTTCAGCATCGAAGGGCATTTGAGACTCCGTTCCTTGATTGGTAGCCAATTCAATTGAAATAAATTTTTGTTGCTTGTGACGGGAACCCATGTAGGAAAATGATGTGATCTAATGATAGGACAAATCGGCAAATCCGTGGTTCAACACCCGGTAACACCTACTTTTTTTGAGTTAATAAATATAATATATTAGGCAAATTTTAATCAAAAAGATGCTATAGCCAAAAATGACAATATCAACGTTGTCTGCCTTGGTGATCACTTAATAAACTGCAACGCCTGTTAGATAGGCACCACTAAGAGCAAACTCGCAGACTACATACGAGAGCACGAAATCGCGATTATTAACAAGAAGGAAAATCTGGTGTGACTGGCGCACAGCACACAACTTTCGATTACCTTCGGTAATCGAAAGTTGTGTACTGTGCTTGTCACACCAGATTTTTTGTGTCGACATATATTTAGTTTCCGACAGTAGGGTACAATTGAATTCAAGATGTAAAATTTATAAGTATGGGAAAATATTTATATTTTGATACCATGGCAACCATTTCTCCTATCTTTTCTATGAAGTACAAGAGTAAAGTGGTCTTCAGAAGATTTCAATCACAAAATGAGAATATACATTTTATAGAGAATCTAAAAAATAATTGATTTTTGAATTTTAAAAAAAATCGTTGGAGCAAATTTTGAGAAAATCGAAAAAAACTGAAAAAGTGAATCAGTAAAGTGCTAGTACTTTTTGGTCGATTTTGTTCAAAAGCTTCGTGTCACGTCCCATGGGGGTGCCTAACTTAAATATAAAATTTCAACTTCCTAGCTCTTTTTCGTTCTTGAGATATTTTGTTCACAGACACACAGACACACAGACACACACACACACACAGACAGACAGACAGATCATGTCGCGAAAACCACTTTTTGGATTCAGGGGACCTCAAAACGTGTATATCCATCAAAATCTCGACATCGAATTTTTGACATGAATCCAATACTTTCTCTCTATATATATATTACATATATACATAGGTAAGAGAAAGTAAAAAACAGCTCTGGCAACTCATGCGCTTGAATCAGGACACAAATTTGATTTTTCAAATTGTAAAATTATATATAAAGACAACAATCAATGTTTGCCTAAATGCTTGCCATCTCAAAATTTAGTGGTACAGCCGTAAATAACATGAGCGATCTACAAGATCTTGGCATTGTATATGAAAATATCGCCCAATCAATAAATATACAAATAGGAAGAATAAAATGAGCAGCAGCTAATTATATTTCAATTTATTAGAAACTAGGGCCGACGTTTCGGTCACATGGGACCATCCTCAGGGCCAGGTTAATGTCTGAAAAGTACATATATCCTCGCCACGTTATATTGGGCATTCACAATTGCATGCAGCTAATCATGACAATGCCTCAAATTATGTTATTACCATACCATGGACAGAGAGTGTCTCTGTCCATGGTATGGTAATAACATAATTTGAGGCATTGTCATGATTAAGCTGCATGCAATTGTGAATGCCCAATATAACGTGGCGAGGATTATATGTATTTTCAGACATTAACCTGGCCCTGAGGATGGTCCCATATGTGACCGAAAGTCGGCCTGGTTTCTTAATAAATTGAAATATAATTAGCTGCTTGCTCATTTTATTCTTCCTATTTGATTATCAACACTCAGCTATATACCTCCTTCAAATAAATATACAATAAAAATTATGCAATGGATAAAAATTATTATGTATATTAACATATAAACCACAAAAAAAATCATTGTGTGGTTTTATGAAATCACGATGCAAGTGAAACTTTTTTTTTCAGCTAGTAGGCGTTTAACTGAAAATTATTCGATTAAGGGTATTAAAATCGCGTTTTTAATCCTGACTCAATAATTGGAAAATGGGAAATCAATAGATGTATGTTAAAAACTGAGAACAATATTTATTTAGTAATTGAAGATTTGAATCATTTTAAATGATTTTAAAAATTATATTTTATCAATTTAAAAAATTTATAATTAAATCTCACAATTATTTTTTTATAATTCGTCATATATATTAAATTTCAACTTTCCTATTTTTTCGTCACGGCTTGTGACGTCATGCCTTGTAGCCGGCCTTTGATGTCACGGCTTGTAACGCGACATGCTGATAGAAGAACGAAAAAATTTGAGGCCATAAAATAAAAGTTTCACTTTAAAAAAAAGTGGTTTCGGGGGGGGGAGGAAGATGAATAAAAGAATGAAAAAAAAAAAAAAACAACTAATATTAAATATTCAAATATAAAAATAAAAGATTATCCTCTCTTATTATGAAATGAGTTTAAATACACACACTAATAAAAGCAAATTTAATTCATTTGGACCTCGGTACAGTAAAGAGAGTTTTCAAGAAAATATAAATTGGTAAAAACGTTGCTACACTGCCATGTCAATTAACCTGACAACTTGACATCATTTTTGTATGCATCTTACTATTTTTTAATTTTTTTAACTCTTCTGTAAATTATGATCTATTAAAATAAAATTGTTTGACTGATCGTAGGTCCTGATGAAGAGTGCGATCGGCACTCGAAACGTCGACAAAAAATAGATTTTTATTTTATTTATCGCCTTGGCTGCCCTTATGCCATATCCTATTAAATATTAGGCATATTATAAATATTTTTTGTATAATTCTTGAATTAAAAACCATTTATGCACTGTATGTTATTTTGAATAAATATTATTTCAACAACTTCATTTTAAATTAAGAATACAATATTATCGATTCCAAAGTTTACATTCTCAAATAAACTGAACAAATTTTTTTGATATATAGTCAGTCTACTAGTATATATAATTTTCGAAATGAATGATTCCAGAACAAATCATAACACAGAGAGAGAGATTACATTATAAAAATATTATTAATTGTTATTTTCATTATTTTTTTTATTTTTTTTTTTTTTTTTTTTTTTAATCTCCCCTTTTTGTTTTTCTTTCCTCGGGCATTTGGGTTTATTAAACCCTTTTATGACCAAATGGCCTCACAAAAATATTATTCTAAAGGGTAGTAGGAATTATTATTACTAATTTGTTTTATGGCTCATTTTTTTTTTTTTTTTTTTGTTTTTTGAGTTGATGGGAATTGGTTTTTTTAATTGTTGTTATTGTTATATTTGCAGTTATTTATATTATAATTTTACCCTTAGCCTGCCTCTTTGGGGTTTATATTTAATGCTTCAAACCGACCAAGAGATCATAAATTATAAGAAATTTCAGAAAGTTACTTGGAATAATTATAATTTCGTCACGTGAGAAAGCAAATATTTTATTTAAGTTGTGTGATGTGCGACAGCCACACCAGATTTTTATCTTTGCTTTAATTTTTCGTCTCATTTCGAGGAGCTTGTGTGCGTCATCAAACCCAAACCCTTCAATTGCATTCCTCTTTAAATCAAATAACAAATATGTTTAATTATATTTTAATAAAAATATAAAATTACATTGACATTTTTTTTTTTTTTTAATTATTATTTTAGCATATCATATTATTTTATTATAAAAGAACATTCCTACATTGAATATAATAAATAAATAAATACTATTGTAAACAAGGCAAAAGTTTTTTGCTCCCATCTGGACGCCCATACGTTTTAAATAACGTCCAAAAAAAAAAGCAGCTTTTATTGATATATCTTCAGCAAAACATCATCAGGCTCAAAAATGATTTTAGACGTTACAGACAAAGGTGACACTATAATTCATCTTTAGAGCCCATTTAGAAGCCGTCTCTATTTATTAAAATTGAAATAATATTTTTCGCCTGGGAGGAAATACCCTCAACCTTTGGCACCAGAAGCTAATGCTCTACCTCTATTAATACATATTAATAACATGATGATACAGTATGTATTGATGATGTTTATGAATTCCGATGTTCTCTTCGTCTCAGTGGCGTAGTGAGCTTAACTCGCGCCCGTGGCCCAATCGCTTTTTAGCGCCCCCCCCCCCATTCGAAAACGATATAATATTATATGTAAAATATACTCGTAAATTAATAAATAAATAAAGTAAAATAAATAAAGTCATAGGCTCAAGCTAGGCTTTAAATTTGAGACAAAAAATGTAGCAATTTGTTGTTTTGAAGACCATTTGGCGCCCCTTTGTGAGTAGCGCCCAGGGCATGATGCCCCTCCTTGCCCCCTCCCCTCGCTACGCCACTGCTTCGTCTGTAATGTCTGATAATGGTTCGGTGATGGACCGAAACTGTTAAAAATTGCATTATCAATAAATTTCCGATAATAAATATTGCTTGATATTTAATTATTATTTTCGTTATTTATTTTAAAATAATCTACAAAAGTAACGATTCGACTTGTAAACAAATTTGACTGTTTTTACTAAATAATTTTATAAAACTTACAACGTATTACAATCATTTTTAGGCCTGATGATGGTTTGATGAAGGGCCGAAACTGTTAAAAATTTCAAAAAGAGCTCAATAAATTTTGCTTGATATTTATTTATTATTTCCGAATATCTAAAAGTAATCTACAAAAGTAAACTTTTAAGAATTCAAATTCATAATAAGTTTTTTTTCCAGTTTTTCATTTCTTGAAACAAAAGCGAAACCTCTACCTCTTGTCTTGAATAAAAATAAGAGAAAAGTTGAATATAGGATATTTCAAGCTGCTTATACACCTTATAAGAAATAAAATTGCACAGTTGAGTTCTCCCTTTAAAAACTTATATTCAAAATAAGCCAATTGTTAAAGGAAACTTTCTCATCTGTATCTAATATAGGCTATGTGTATATATACAGTATATTGAACATTTTTGGCTTAAGTTTCGTTCTAAAGGCATCCCACCCATTCTCTCTCTCTCTATAGAATAGATTAAGATTGGATGTAGCGACGAGTGAAAGTTTCTACATAAATTCCCATTTATTTAGCATTAAAACACTTTAAGTTGCCACTAATGGAGCTTCTTTGTTTTTGATCAAATCAAAGATCCACTTTTGGCAGCACTAAAACTCACAATATTGTATATAGAGGGCGGGCGGCTCTTCTTCTGCCTCAAAGGGTTGATTATACAGTCCCCAGGATTAGACGCTCGCGCCCTTTGCTTAATTAGCTCTTTCTATATATGTCTTCTTCTCCGTATAGAGAGAGAGAGAGAAGTTTTAGGCTAGACTGGATGAATAAAATTATCGTTATCCTTGTGTCCTGATGGCCTTTTTGAAGTCCCATAAGAATGAAAAGGATAGATATTAACCCTGGCGCTGCTCTATTTAAAGGAATGATCTCTCTCTCTCTCTTTCGCTTGCGAGTCGATTAACTGGGAAAAATATTATTTGTCACCCGAGAGCAATGACATCATCTTGGTTGGTTGGCGTTTCCTCTTTATAAAGAATCTCGTTTTAAATTAATTTTTGGATTTGAAATAGAAATTAAAAAAAAATTTGGAGGAGGTAAGACCATGCATATTAAAAAAATCTGGTGTGAAAGATCGCACAGTACACAACTTTCTCTTACCTTCGGTATCGAAAGTTGTGTTCTGAGCTTGCCACACCTGATTTTTTTTGTGTCGAGTTATATTTAGTTTCCGTCGATATATTAGAATTCAAGATGTAAAATTTATAAACATGATGAAGAGCATTATAATTGCTAAAATTTGGTACATAATACGAATTTGAAGACCCCGGTCAAAATTAGACTTCAAAAATTATGAAATTCTTTTAGTTTTTCGCTTATATTTCGTAATATAAGCATATTTTGTTCACCAAACTCTTATGCAAAGTTGTAGAGCATTAGATTTGCTAAAATTTGGTACATAATACGAATTTATAGACTCAACATTAACCGTGCTACGGCCCGTCAAAATTAGACTTCAAAAATTATGAAATTTTTTTTAGTTTTTCGCTTATATTTCGTAAAATAAGCATATTTTGTTCACCATACTTCTATGCAAAGTTGTAGAGCATTAGATTTGCTAAAATTTGGTACATAATACGAATTTATAGACTCAATATTAACCGTGCTACGGCCCGTCAAAATAAGACTTCAAAAATTATGAAATTTTTTAGTTTTTCGCTTATATTTCGTAAAATAAGCATATTTTGTTCACCCTACCTCTATGCAAAGTTGTAGAGCATTAGATTTGCTAAAATTTGGTACATAATACGAATTTATAGACTAAGTGTTAACCGAGTTACGGCCGGTAATTCCTGGACATTAAGACGGTGAATCGAAAAAGACCCATAAGCGGGTAAGTGTAGAAAAGGCTATGATTCTATTGTAAAAAATTTTTTAATTTTTTTTAAATCTAATTAATTTAAAGTATTTGAATGAAAAGAAAAAATTCAGAGAAAATGGAATTTGCGCGGGGAATAACATTACACGACATGCTGATAGAAGAGCGAAAAAAATTTGAGAGGATCAAATAAAAGTTTCACTTTAAAAATAAAATTTAAATTCGAATGAATGATTGGACAAGAAAAATCCATATTCATGTCCTATGACAAAAAAAAAAGTTTTCATTTATTAATCAGAGATTAAAAATAAATCTTCCCCTAATGGCTTGGATAATGGGATAATCACTTGTCGAGGGATTTTCTCTCTCTCTTTGCCTACATTCAAAAACAATATTCTCTAAATTAATAATTTATTCCCCTTGTTGTTGTTGTTGTTGTTGTCGTTCTCATTAAATTGAATTGAACTTGAAAAAGAGAAAAAATCATTTTACTCTTTGATCTTTTTTATTTATTTAGAAAATGATTGATGGTAGATCATTCTTCTAGTTGACATAATGATGAGAAGAAATCTTGTACTATTTGGATTTTGAATGTTTATCACAAAAATATTCGAGTAATTTGTTCTTTCATTTGAATATTAATTTTACAGGATTGAATGTCCAGGCCACCAGGCCTAAATTTAAAGGACCATAGAAAGTGTTTTCTTTAAATATGTCTTCCATTTTTCCAAAAAATTAAACCAAGCAATTTATATTAACTTATTGATACTATGTAGACAGCCAGAAATAAAACTCCATTTTATTTTAATGTGCTCGTCGACGTTTTGAGTTCAAAGGTGTCAATTATAGTGCAGAAAGGGGCGTTTAGCATCCGAAACGTCGACGAGCACATTGAAATAAACTTCTGTTTTTTTCTCGTCCTGGCTGCCTACATAGTAGCCTATCAATAATATCGACAATTTCCAGCCAAAAGACATACGTATAACTCCAAACAATTTAATTTAGATCAGAAATCTTTTTTGTCAGGATTTATAAAAAATCAACTAACAAAAGTTCATACGATATTTTCAAAAGTTCTTCTCATATTATCTAAGAAACAATTTTACATAAATATTGTCATCAGAACAATATCAGTTCCTCCATGTAACCGAGTAAATTAAAATTTTTATAGAATGCAAAAGAAAAAAAAAATATTTTGGGTTCGCAAGGAATGAAACCAGCATTTAGTCGGACTACCTTCTTAACACTTTATTCTAAGCTGACTTTTCGGTAACCATAATGGATGCCATCTTCAGTGCCAATGTGTGTATGGGAAGCATTAGCTTCAGCAAATAAAACAAAAATATATTTTTATCCTGAGCCTCAATCGAAAATCGCTCATCTTGTTCTAGCGAACAAAGGTTCGTTTCCCCCTTCAAATTATATTGACTACCAATTAATACTAATCTTTGCGGACAATTACCTGCAGAATAATAAAAGTTAGTGTATTTCCTCAAGTGAGAATCTGATGAGAAAAGAAAACCAAGTCCGGAATGGGAACAGTGGCTCGAGGCCGAAAATTTCTTATGTGCCACTTGTTTGTAAATTCAAGCTGACTAATAAATACGAGTATTTATAAATAAATCGTATATTATTATTATTAGATGATTGGAAAAATCTATAAATGCTCACTCTGCTGTTTAAACGAAAATGAAACAGTGTCTCATTTTGTCGCTGTATGCCCAATTCTGAAATGTATTCGACGGCGGTGGTTGGGTAAAGATCGCCTATCAGAAGAGGATTTTATGAAGGGCAGAGATTGGAACAGTTTGGCCAAATTTGGGGCTGAAGCTTGGGATTTTAGATGGACTTTAGTTCAAGAATTTAATTTTTAGTCACTCGTAACCCACCCCCTCTTTTCCCATTAAGCAGACGGTCTGTCAAGACCAACGTGCAAATGCCTGTTATTTCTTTTTGTATTTTGTATTTTTATTGTATATTTATTATAAAATAGTTGCAAGAAGCAACATCAAAATAGTATAAATTGTAACTAATTTTTGTTTCAAATAAAACAAGCATATTATTACGTTATTATTAATAGAAGTTGGTGTTTAGATGCTGGAAGTTAGACAACAGGTCCATTAGGCGTTTTCCAACTTAAAACGAATTAATTGCATCTCTATAGTGGTCCATGCATGATGGATGCTGAATAGATCAGCTAGAAGAGATCCAAAAGAAAATTGATCATTTAGGTTGCCTAACTTCCAATAATAAAAAACAAACTAATTTTTGTAATTTATTTATCAAAATCCAGATAAGTCTTGTAATAAAATTAATAAAATTGAAATGCATAGTCCCAAATGGGACCAGAATTAAAATCCTACGATATACAAGAGTGCAGTGGTTTATTAACGTTTTGGTTCGGGTTTAGAACCATCTTCAAGCTGAAACTGTATCATAACAGTCTGTATAAATAAAATGCCATCGCCAGCCATTTATCAAGTTAAGTATCAAAATAATATTTTTAAATTAAGAATCGATTGGAAAATTCTCTAATAAAAACCAGAATCAAATTTTTTCAACAATCCAAGTTGACGTTAAATTAAAAAGGATTTATTATTGTATAGCTATAGGGGAAAAAAAACATTTAATATTTAATAAATCTTGTCTAATTCTTTTTTTTTTTTTTTTGATAAATGTCTTTTTGATTTTATTTTTTTTCCTCCTAAAAATACAAAGACAATATCTCTCTCTGTCGATTTCTTGTTGTTGTAGTAGTATTCCCTCTCTCTCTCTCTCTCTTTTGTGACAGACATTCTAGCTTATAAGAAACAAATGTCGATTTGAGAATTCCTTATCTCTTATCAAGCAAGAAGCATCGACAACGACGACGACGCATTTCATTTGGCAAAGGCACCACCACCACCACCACCGGAGTTTTTATCTTGCGTTTATTTTATTTTTTATTGGGAAATTTTTATTGGAATTTTCTTTTTTTTTTTTAGTTTTCATTAAAAAAAAAGACAATTCCCAACGTTGTTTTTTTTTTTTTTTTTTTAATTAAGAATTGTTTCTAATGTTTTTTCTTCAAATGAAATGCAAAGATAAAAATTTTTTTTTTATATATTCCTTGAAAAATTCATTTAAAATATAATTAATTTAATTTTTATTAAATTCTTGTGGAAATTAAAAAATCTGGTGTGATTGGTCGTAACGCAACAACTTTCTCTTATTTTTGGCTATTTGAAAGTTTTCTGTGTTTGTCACACCAGAATTTTTTGTGTCGAGATATATTTAGTTCCGCCGATATATAAAAATTTAGTGCATAGCCTTCATGTCACCGATTTGAACGAAAATTTTTTTATGTGTAGTACTTAATAAAATTAGCGGTGGCAAAAATGGCTGGTGGCCTAATGCCAACAATTCTTTTAAATAAATAAATAAATAAATAAATAAATACTTAAAGAAAAACAAATTCTGTTAAAGCGAGAGAACGCACTTTTCAACTGTTCGTCTAAAAAAAAAATGTTAAAAATTTTGCCAGCAAGCCTTACGAGGTTGCTAACAATAATAATTCAAAAAGTCATTGTGGCTAGATTAATAGCGTTCATTCTTTGTAAACATGAAATCCCGAGTTCGAATCTCGCTCTGTGTAACTATTTTTTTTTTTTTTTTTGTGAAATAAAAATATTCTAGAAATCCCAAAAATACAATAAAAATTACAAAAAAAAAAAAAAAAAAAAAAAAAAAAATAGCACAAGGCGAGATTCGAACTCGGTATTTCCTGTTTACAAAGAATGAACGATACTTATCTAGCCTCAATGGCTTTTTGAATTGTTATTGTTAGCAACCGCTTAATGCATGCTGGCAAAATCTTTAATATTTTTTTTTTTTAGATGAACAGTTGAGAAGTGCGTTCTCTCACTTTACCAGAATTTGTTTTTCATTAAGTACTACACATACAAAAAATTTTCGTTCAAATCGGTGATGGACCCACTTTTGATTTGAACGCACCAAACTGTCTGCGACAAAATGACTGGTCGTCTGTTCCTAGGTGCGTTCGGCCTTAACATTCATTATTTCCGACCAAAGTTCTGATACGATACTTGGTCAACAATTTTCAACGACACGAGGAAAAATTCAAATTTTAAGTGAGGCAAAAATTGAACTAAAGTTTTGTGACTGTACTTAATCACACCATTGGCTTATTTTAATTTCCTTTTTATTAAATCTTTCTTTTAAATCTAGATATGTCGAGTGATTATAAAAATAAACACCAACTAATTCAAATGCATTATTTTTTTTTCCCCAGCTTTGAGACCCATTCATCATTTAACAATTCATAAGTTTTTTAATCTCCCCCCCCCCCCCCTCTTTCTCTCTTCACGTAGCCCCCATAAATATCAACATTTAATTAATTTTTTTTTCTTATTATTTTGTTTTTGATTAAAATAACTGTAAAATAATTTATTTGACTTATAAATTCACTCATAATTTTAAAACAAATATAAATAAATAAAATAACTATTTTTAACACGAGAAAAAGGAGGGAGGTATTGATTTAAAAATAATTAAACTCGCATGAAAGAAATGACGAATGACTTGTGTAAGTGCAAAAGAGAGAAGATTTCAATCTTGGTATATTTTCATTTCAATTATTTTTTCTAAGACGTTATTTTTTCACTCTCTTTTGTATCTTATTATAATAATTTGAAAATTATTATTTGTTCAAAGAAATAAATGATGTGTGCTTAGAGTGAGAGACAAATTGAAATTTAATTATATAGGTTATTCTAAAAAAAGTCCAATTGCCTCTGCTAAATTATATGGGTAAAAATGCATAGCCAGATTTTAATTAATTCGTAAAAAAAGAAAGGAATTTGTTAAAGAGGGAAATTCTTATTTTGTTGACGTTTTGGATGTCGGTAATGATCATCTTCAGGTCAAATCTTGATGTCGAATAGATTGAAACAGATATTTCAAATAAGTGACGTTGGGTAGTGGCGTAGAGGTAGATGTTTCGCTTCTAATGTTCATTCATCTCGGAGGGAATCTAAATATTTTTAGATGCCGAAAAAGACTTTGAACAATTAATTGAAACTAATAAAAAAATTTTTAAATTATTTTTTCCTCTTTAATAATAACCGAGTCAAGGGTAAATGGTTTAAATAATTGAGCTATTATCATCAAACTCTATATTCAATTGAGGCCAGAGTCAGTTTACTAAAAAAAAAAAAAAAAAAAATTAAATTAATTTGAAAATCCATCTTTGAAAATTATTAGCTCCTTTAAATTAAAACAGGAATTTATTACCGACGACACTAACCTCTGTGCCACTGCCCATAGTCAGTTGCGAGCACTTTTATTTATTTTTAATGCATAACTAGCCGCGCCGCCCGCCTTAGGGCTTCGCCCCCTGGACCCACTCAGCCTGCGGCGGACCCTCGCCTTTTCTTAATTATGAAAAAAAAAAAAAAAAATTATCATTACTATTCCAACCCAGTGCCTGCTTGAGGATTTGTTTACATTCATAGAATACACAAATGCAATTAATACATAAATATTTCTCTATACATTTCCTATGGGAGAAATCCTAATTCTAAAAATTAATAACTTTAAAAGTTATAGGAATTTCAGGATGAAAATAATTTTCCTGTATTCCCTAAAAGGTCCTCTTTATATAAAATTTCATTTCAAAATTCCAACGGGAAGTTGCCTAAATAGGTAAATGGAATTGTGTTCTGTACTTGTCACACCAGATTTTTTTGTGTCGACATATATTTAATATCTGTCGATATATTAAAATTCAAAATGTAAAATTTTTAAATATGGGAACATATTTACTGTTTATTTTGTTACCATGGCAACCATTTCTCCTATCTTTCCTATGAAGTACAAGAGTAAAGTGTGCTTCAAAATATTTCAAGGGCAAAATGAGAATATACATTTTAAAGAGCATCTAAAAATTAATTGAATTTTGAATTTTAAACAAAATCGTTGGATCGAATTTAAGAAAATCGAAAAAACTGAAAAAGTAAAGTACTAGTACTTTTTGGCCGATTTTGTTCAAAAGCTTCGTGTCACGTCTCAGAGGGGTATCTAACTTATGCATATATAGATAAGAGAAAGTAAAAAAGGCTCACATTCCCTCCCCTCTTATAGAAATGCTCCCCTATTTGTTCTTTCTCTCCCTTCTGTGTCCGTGTGTTATTACTAAGAAAATACTAATTAATACGCGTATGCTCTGAATTTTTAATCCGATTACACGATAGACATTGCTGAATAATAGGGATTAAAGGCAGTTAGAATACACCCCCCCCCCACCCGGGAGCTTTACATTTGCAGAAATATGTGCAGACCCTGCGCTTATTCTCTCTTTCCTTTATCCTCTATATTAAATTGTATAAAAAATAAATAAAAAGGTTGAATTATAAATCCTTAGTAAAAATGAAAGAGATATTATTATATAGGCTATACAAATATATATTTTTTTAATTTGATTGAAAATGAGAGAGCAATTTTGTTTTTACTTTCTCTTACCTATGTACAGGGCGAGTCAAAAATATGAGACCACTTTAAAATATTAAAATAAATAATAGTAGGTTGCAATTTTAACAAAATTGATTGTTTATATATTAAATATATCTAAATGAAAAACTAATTATAAAAAGCTTAATGAAAATATTATTCAAATAATACAATAAAATTTAATTTTATTTTAAAACGCGTTTTTTGATTGAGTCAAAAATATGAGACCACCTTCTTTTAAGTCTATTTAAACTAATCAAAAGTGAAATGTAGACACCTGTGCAATTTCAAAACATAATATAGAATTAATAGAGCCCTTAAATTAAAAAAAAATTAATAATAATTTAAATGTAAATTTGAAAACTTCAAAATGCAAAGGGTCTAAACTTAACTGAATGCGAAAAAAGCATCATCAATGGTTTAGGACTTGTCCAAATAAAATTGAACGACAAAAGGCATTACAGATTGGAAGATTGAAAACCGTAGTTCACAAATAAATTGGTTTGAGAGAAAATTTCGGCATAAAATCGGGCCCAGGGCGGCCAAAAGCTTCAAAGATCCTGACAAACAGCGCGTTTTTCAGATGAATTATTGAATTGAATAAGACTTTTGACATTATCTTCTCTTTAATAAAATTCCCAACTAATATTTTATGAATTCGCCAAGTTTTCGGTTTTTAGGGGGGGAGAGCGAAAGGGCGAGAGGGTGAACCAACTAACTCCCTTTGGGTGTCTGTTACTTGCATTCTAAAATAAAGAGTTTGTATTTCTACACCCTGAGGAAGGGGAGGTTTTGATATCATAGAGAAAAGCGAACGGAAGAGAATACAAATTCATATTTCAAGCATTATTATTATATAGCGGGCGCGCGCGTGTGTTGATGTGAGGGAGGAGGAATGGCCCTAGGGGAATTTTTGAGAGCCCGAGTGATTATAATTTGCATTTAAATAACATTGCTTCATTTAATCCTCCCGCCAGAGGACGTTCCATTGGTAAAAATACAAATGCTGCCTGAGAATTTCTTCTTTCTCCCCCTTAAAAAAAAAAGAAAAAAATCAATCGGAGATTTTGTCGCCATCTGGCATGATATTTGTTTGTTTATGCTCGCTCTCGCGCCCCTTCGATAACTGCTGCATCCGATTTGTTTGATTCTAAACCTCTTTAGGCACAAAAACGCCTCAAACATCAAAAGATGAATTATCTCTTTTTATAAACATCTTTCAAAAAGAAAAATCCTCTGTTCTTTGGAGTTTTGTGACAAGACGATGTATAAATGATAAAATTTATATATAATTTTCAATTAAATAGAAACTAACAACACTCACACTTTTTCCATTCACACACCGATATACACAGTCTTTTCGGCAACTTCCCTGTAAATGCCAATTGGGCCAAGCCTCGGACCAGGCTTGGACCAATCTGCCGACATTGGGCGAGGTTTGGGCAAGCCTTGTCTAACCATTGGGCGAGGCTTGGTCCAAGCCTTGGAATGATAACAATGTACCCAGCCTTGGGAATCAAAAAACCAAGGTTGCCAACCTCGAGAATCAAAAAACCAAGGTTGGCAAGCCTTGGAAAACAAAAAAATGGATGGTCGATCCAAGCCTCGAGGAAAAAAGTTGTTTCCCAGAGATTTGAACTCGAGCTTTTTGGTTTTGTTTGTCATTTGTCAATGCCTTTACGCTCTGTACACAGTTGTTATATTGATATGACTCTCTTTTAAGCTATTTGATTTGCCTTTTATTTTAGCTAAATAAACTTTATCAAAAAATCACCAGATTTAAAATATATATTACTGTTTTTTTCAATTAATAGTACTTGATTTAATTTAATTTTTTTTTTTTTTTAATTACATGATGGGTCAATTAACATTGAAGCCTGGTCCGAGCTTGCCCAATGGTCACTACCCAAGCTCGGTTTAATAATATAATACCATTGGCAGCCTCGCCAGGCTTGTCCAATCGTCTTCCCAAGCTCGGTTTAATACTATTGGGCCAAGCCTGGTCCGAGGCTTGATCAAGGCTTGGCCCAATGGTATTATATTATTAAACCGAGCCTTGGGAAGACGATTGGACCAAGCCTGGACCGAGGCTTGGCCCAATGGTATTATATTATTAAACCGAGCCTTGGGTAGTGACCATTGGGCCAAGCCTCGGGGCCTTCCCGTGTTTAATAATATAATACCATTGCCAAGCCTTGATCAACCTCGGACCAGGCTTGGCCCAATAGTATTAAACCGAGCCTTGGGAAGACGAATGGACCAAGCCTCGGACCAGGCTTGCCCAATGGTCACTACTCAAGGCTCCAAATGACAACTGGCCCAAGGTTCGCCAATTGTCAGCATTCAATTCCTACCAGGGTTAGGCCATTCAAGACTTTAAACGATACTCGTATGTTTCGGTCTTAAATACGACCATTCTCAGGGCTAAAATGTGTCAACAAAATTACTCAAAATTACGCAAATGGTGCAATTGTGTATAATATTTTTTGTCGTTTAGTAAGGACCAAAGGCTATGTTGCGAGTTAACTTTAGATTTAGAGGTAACATTGACTCGCATAACCTTTGTTCCTTATTAAATATCGAAGAAATATTATACACAATTGCACCATTTGCGTAATTTTGAGTAATTTTGTTTACACACTATAAGACCGAAAAGTCGGCTTGAAGTGACAAATAAACGAAAGAAATAAACATAGCTGTAATAGCTCTTTTCTTTATTGCTTAATAAATTGTGTTGATTTTAGAAAAATTACGAGGTTTTATCGAGTCCAGTTTTGAGCAGATCAAGGTTCAAAAAGTATTTTATATTTTGACCCTGATCAGCCTAGTCACTAGTCGCTTACTTGGCTTATCAATATTGACCAAAAATTCAAATAATTGAGTTAATAAACAATTTGTGCATCCCCACCTGAGGTGAACAAATATCTAAATCAAAACCCTCAAAAACACTAAATGATAGACCGAAATATTTGAAAATAAAACGATATGAAAGTGGACAACAATCATGCTGGTTTTATTCTGCTTTATTTACTAAAAAATCTCGAAAAAATAAGAAAAAAAATTCACAATTTGTTTAACATGTACAGTAAGGAACAATATTAAGTCCCACCCATGCGTTTTCTACTTGTGATTATTTCATTGTTTTTAAAAAAAATTTATATATTTTTTAATGGAAACTTTCATTCAAATTTCCAATCAAGATTTTCATTTTTTTATAAAAAAACAATGAAATAATCACAAATAGAAAACGCACGGGTGGGGCTTTATTGTTGCGCTCACCTTCAAATCGAAAACTCAGTAAAATGCAATAATAAAATTATTTCTAGCTCACCCAAAAGCCTCCCCTATAAACAACATGGACAAAGTGGACTCTCTCACTCACCTGAAACAAAAAAAAGACAAAGAATTAGTAAAATGTCAAGAAATAACAATTACAATTATCATTTTAAATGAAACTTTATAAACTGTGTAAACCCACCAGAGATATTTTTTGTGAGTGGGGGAATTAGTGTTTTTATAAAATTTCATACATGTACAGTAAGTAATAAAACTTTTTTTAAAGTAGAGTGAAAGAAAATAAAATCGTGAGACAATTATAAGCGAATTATTTTAATAAAAGTGTAATTTCCTTGAGAAAATAAAAAAAAAGGAGTTATTTTCAATTTTACATGCAATTATCTGCAACAATTTTTCGCTTGCTCTAGGATAAAATCTTTTTTTGAATATAAATATGTCAAGAATGTTAATAATAATAAAAAAAAAGGAACTCAAAAAATGATATTTAAAATGTCATTTATCTTGGAGATTATTATCAGAAAGCTTTTTGTCACGATTTTATATATTTTTTCTTTTTATCTATAAGGGTTTTTATTTTTTTTAATTTGTCAAGAATTTTAAGTTATGTGTAAAAGGGCAGAGGGTGAATAGAAATTTTCATTTAAAATATGCATATCATTAAAATGTAGGCAATATTGCTTGCACCCTCATATCTGGGGAGGCTTATGAATCAGCTTTAATAATTTAGTATTTTGTACTCTTTGGGGTAGTGTCTCTCTTTAAATTGATAATAAATTTTAAAAATTTGTAACTTTTGTAGAATTAAAACAAAGAGATTCCTCTTGTGCTAAGGGTCACCGTTTCGCATGCGAGAAAAATTTATTTTAATTGAATTGACCCCCCCCCCCTACCTATCAATTGAAATAAATAGGGAGAGTGTCCCCGCAGAGGGGCTCGAAGAGATGTAACAAATAAATTATTATTTATCAAATAAGTTTAAATACTTGAATTATAATTATAAAATTTAATTTAAAATTTTGTCTGAATTAAAAAAAAAAGGGGGCCGTGAGATATTGATTGGGTTCCAAGAGGGCCGCGACTTTGAAAAGTTTAAGACGCATTAGTCTAAATGGCCTTCGATGCCACACAAGATCTTTAAATAATAAAACTAAAAGGGATTATACCATAAATGACGATTGGAAAAGCCTGGTGTAGATAGTTTGGCATTTACTTTAAGTTCTGGTTAGTATTGTTGAGATATAAATAGGGCTATATCATTTGATAAATAATAAAAAACAATTTTTCCCGGCATCGGAGGCCATTTAGACCCCGCCCCAGGCATTTTTAGATTTAGTTCTTATTTATTTAAATAAAATTGAAAAATAAATCAAAAAATCCCCCCCTTTATATAAATAAAAAAAAAAAACGTCGACCAAGGCCTCTAGGCTTTATTGAATATTTTGTGATATTTACATTTACTGCAAAGTTTATAATTATTTTTTCCTTTCTTTTATATAGGTTTTATATAAGACTATATGATATTAAATATAAATACTATGTCATAATTTTGTTGTTTTGAGGGATCTTGATTCCAAAAAATCTGGTGTGACTGGCGCACAGCAAACAACTTTCTCTTACCTTCGGTAATCGAAAGTTGTGTTCTGTGCTTGTCACACCAGATTTTTTGTGTCGACATGTATTTAGTTTCCGACAGTACGGTACATTCGATTTTCAAGATGTAAAATTTATAAGTATGGGAAAATATTTATATTTTGTTACCATGGCAACCATTTCTCCTATCTTCCCTATGAAATACAAGAGTAAAGTGGTCTTCAGATTTCAATTGCAAAATGAGAATATACATTTTAAAGAACATCTAAAAAATAATTGATTTTTTTTAAAAAAAATCGTTGGAGCAAATTTTGAGAAAATCGAAAAAAACTGAAAAAGTACATCAGTAAAGTACTAGTACTCTTTGGCCGATTTTGATTAAAAGCTTATTTTTCCGGTCCCGGGGGGTGTTTAACTTAAATATAAAATTTCAACCTCGTAGCTCAATTCCTTCATCCTTAAAATTGAACACACACACACACACACACACACACCCACAGACAGACCATGTCGCGAAAACCACTTTTTTGGATTCAGGGGACCTCAAAACGTGAAGATCCATCAAAATCTCGACATCGAATTTTTGACATGAATTCAATACTTTCTCTCTATATAGGCCCTATATATTACATATATACATAGGTAAGAGAAAGTAAAAAGTGTCCCGCAAAATGGAGAGTCTGTTTTTGATAAAAAGAAAAAAAAATCTATGGGAATGAGATTTCATTTTTACTTTTTAAGTTAGGGACGATAAACAAAAATTTGAATAAATCGGCTTAAGAGTACTAGTACTTTACTAATGTACTTTTTGAGCTTTTTTCGATTTTCTCAAAATTCACTCTGAAGATTTTAATTAAAATAAATAAATATATTATTTTTTAGGCACTCTTTAAATTGTATATTCTTATTTTACCGTCACAATTGTTTAAAGTACACTTTACTCAAGTATTTTGCAGGATGAGTGCGATGGTAATAAAATATATTTTCCTCTGATTGCTTATAAATTTTATTTTTGGATTATTATATAAAGATTCTCAGTAAAATTTTTTGGGTAGTGACCCGATCGAAATTGATCAGAGGATGTATACGGTTTCTGCAACAAGTCTAGTGTTATGAGCAAATATTTTTGATAAAGGAGAAAAGTAGATTTATAGCTGGATAGAAGATGTTGAAAGTAGCAGGAAGAAGAAAGAAAAGCAGCTAATATTTATTTCATTTATTTAATAACCATTAGGCTGACGTTTCGGTCTCGGTCGAGACCATCTTCAGAGATACAACATAGCAGGGAAAAGGATAAATTTTAAAATTTTAAAATTGTAATTTTAAAATTGATCCTTTTCCCTGCTATGTTGTAGCTCTGAAAATTACAATTTTAAAATTTTAAAATTTATTCGTTCCCTGCTATGTTGTAGCTCTGAAGATGGTCTCGACCGAGACCGAAACGTCAGCCTAATGGGAATTAAATAAATGAAATAAATACTAGCTGCTTATCTTTCTTCTTCCTGCTACTTTCAACATTTTTGATAAAATGAATAAGACCAAAAAAATTCTTCTGGCATTGATGAATACGTTTTTTATTTTCCCTGATTTTCCTCCATAACAAATAATTAACGTTTTCATTAGAAGATGAAAAGTTTCCTCTTTTTTTTTAATTGAAAATTCAATTCAAATCGTCTTGTTTGATGAACCACCTGTTTGTTCGTTCTTATCAAGAGAGAAAAAGATAAAAAAAAAGAAATACTTTCTTTAAATTTTCTAATGCTATTTACAAATTTTTTCATTAGTCTTGTCTAATATTGTTTCCTATAATTCATCTAAACTTTTTTTTTTTTTTTTTTTTTTTGAAAGAAGAAAGGAAAGGAAAAAAAAATAAAGAATTGGACAGAGGAGGAGGGAGAGAAGAAGCTTTCCTTTTTTTAACTCTCTGGGTCACGTGTCCATTGTGTAGTACGCTTTTCGCATTTCAACCAACTTTTTCGATTAACAGATCGATCTCGGCGTCTGATAAAGAGAAGAAGAAGAAGAAGAAGAAGCGAAGTACTTTACTAAATGAAATACTTTTTTTTCCTTTTTGTTAATTCAAACTACTCTCAATATGTTATTTTACTTATTCTTTATATCAATACTTTACTATTGAAGTCACTATTTTTTTTTTCTTTCACATATAGAAATGCTTTGACAAAAAAAAACTTCTGATTTTAATTAAATTAAGGAGATAATATTTGAATGTCATTTAGACTCCCGTATTTATTTATTCAAATTAATTCAATAAAATTTAGTAAGCAACGTGTGTGTACTCACTTCTACACTGTAAAAAAAAAAACTTTGCTGATTTTACAATTGTGTAGGAAGCAAATTACATAATCAAAAACATACAAAATTTAGTAAGTCTTTGCAAAAACCGTTTACAAATGTATTGTAATTTTAGAAACACATTTGAAAATTAGAGTTCAATTGTGTGGTAATTTTACAATTCCCAAACTGATTTCGTAAAAATACAATTTTTAACGAAAATTATTATACAATGTACGTAAAATTACAATACATACTGTAAAATGAAAGAGTGCGGATGCAGTTCAGTAATTATATTAAGAATAACGGTATCTCGTAGTTTATTTCTTGGACATTAATAAAATTTTTAATAATTTATTAGTTCTTGACAGATGCATTACTGTTTTGGCCCAACTCAACAGCCATCTTCAGAACATAAGACATCCACACATAATATCTGAATAGAAATAATAAATAAATGTCTATTATTTCTATTCAAATATTATGTGTGGATGTCTTATGTTCTGAAGATGGCTGTTGAGTTGGGCCAAAACAGTAATGCATCTGTCAAGAACTAATAAATTATTAAAAATTTTAATAATTTTTTGATTATATATACATACCATCCTTAAATCCTAGTCCAAGAATGAAACTACGAGATACCGTTATTCTTAATACATACTTTATTTTTCTAGGAAAATTGTAATTTTAAAATGTTGAAGGAGAGTATTTAGGCTACACTGTAAAAAAATATTTTAATTTTAGTGTGTTTTGGAATACTAGTTTTTCAAATTTATGCGTTTAAATATTTACAATAAAAAAAAACATTTTAAAATGACAAATGACAGAGATGCATATGGAGTATGTATTGTAATTTTAATACATTGTACCGTTTATTATATTTTCGTTAAACTTGTATTTATTTCGAAAGCAGTTTGGGAATTCTAAAATATCATATAATAGCACTCTAATTTTCAAACGGCTTTCGAAAATTACAATACAAATGTAAATGGTTTTTGCAAAGAAACTAAATTTAGTATGTTTTTGTTTATGAAATTTGCTTCCTATACAATGGTAAAATCAACAAATTTTTTTTTTACAGTATATACAAAGGTACATAGCGACCAATGGCATATCGAACTATATAGAGCGCTGTCTATCACATAGGTTTTAAATGTCTATTTTCTCAAAAAAAAAAAAAAAAAAAAAAAAAAATCTTTTGGGATTCTTTAAACGTGAGTTTCTGAAACTCCCCGCCTGAAACCTCCCTTTTAGACAATAATTTATTTCCTGAGAGGTAAATCAAGGTGGCAAAAATTCAATTTATCACTCGGATTTTTGCAAAAGAATTTCTTCTACAAGCATTGTCACTACTCCATGGTTCAAGATGGATCTTTTTTTTTAAAAAAGATTATTTATTTCCTTTAAAAAAAAATAAAATTGCTCATGTATAGTACGTATTTTTTATTTATTTCATGCGTCTCTGGAGAAATTTAACAATAAAAGGGAGGAGAAAGGAATTGATCCTCCAACATTCTATAAGAAATACGTATTTCTTTTTTTTTTCAACTTTTTTAACAAGATTATTTATTGGATGGAATTTAGTTGCAAAGTAGGAAAAAAAAAGAAAATTTTCTTTTTAAGAGTGTGTTTATTGAATTTTTTTATTTTTTCATACTCAATATTCAAAACAAACTTTTTTCATCGTTCCCTTGACTGAAATTGTGCGTCTGTTTGTTCGTCTGCACTTGTAACAACAAAGAAAATGAAGAAATAATAGATGAATTCAATATTTGCAGAATTTGAATAAAATGATTCGTTCTAGGACGTGGCTTTCTCCCTTTCTTTAAGGCGAAGTGATTTGTAATAGAGAAAGGGTATTATTTGAACACCGAGATGGATTAAATACATTAAATTTACAAAATCACTTTTTATTAAATTGCAACTTATCAAAAAACAAAATTAGAAAAGAGACTTTTTGGCTAACTAAGCAAAAAAATAAGGAAATCGTCGACAGTGTGCATTATATGGAGTAATAATAATTCGTGTGTAGAGGCAAATGCAGCCAAGAAAATAATTATCTGAATGCTTTACCAATCACCTGGAGACCTTTCGGGCCATTTATTAGGAATATAATTTTAATGTTTAGTGCTTAAATAAACCTCAATTTGAGTCAAAAAATGCCTTTTAATTAAAATAAAATTTATTCGGTGCATTTATGCTTCATCTTCAGTCGGGGGGGGGGCCCCCCCCCCCCCAAAATGCCCCAACCTTTCCAAAATAAATACATATACAATTTTAAAAAACCGTGGCTGCCTTCATCTTCATTAAAAATCAACAACTTGCACATCAATATATTATATTTCTGTAAATGTTCGCTTTGAAAAACCTATATTAGCATTCAAAGTAAATCTAAACCAAATGTAAATGGGGTTTTGATAAATAAAGGCTGAATTAGAACAAAATGAGATTATAATTCCCTAGCTTAGGTTTAGATTTACTTTGTATGCCAACTTCAGCTTTTAAAAGCGAACAATTACAGAAATATATAAATACAATATATTAATGTGCAAGGTGTGGCTGTAGATTTTTAATGTAGGATGTGTAGAGGTAGAGGCACCCTAATGTTTTTTATACAAATTGTAGTTGTACAAACTTATATTCTATCTTCTATATTTATATGCTTCTGGGCTTTATATTATACTCAAATTTTATGAAATTTTATTAAAAGTGGCAGCAGATTATTGAAGTAAATTAGAACAGGAGGTAGCTTGTAAATAGGTATAATTATTCTTTTTTTTTTTTAATAATACCTCTATGTAGAAGCAGTTTTTTAATTTTTGCTTCACTCACCACATGGACAGAAAGTTGAACTTAATTGAAGTCATAAAATAAAGGCGAAAAAATATTTACAAAGTTCTTAATGTGTATAACTACCAATTAAAGATATTTATTAATTAAAAATTCCGCCTGAAGATGACCTAGACACGAGACCTAAACGTGTAATAAAAGTATTTCAATATAGAAGAGAATTATATTGTATATTACCCATTTTGTTTTTAGATATTTAATCATGTGAAATTTTCATCATTATTTATGAATAATTAAACAAATATATACTAACGATAAATATTTGTCTATTGTCAACATTAAACGTAGCCTAGTATCATATTTTAATTATTTTCACTTTTGATCAAATGCCGGTTGTTTGTTGGATGCTCTTCTCTTTCTCTCTAAATATATATTATATATCCATTAATTCTTATATTACTGTATTCATTTAATATAAAAACAGATGGACATTTTTAATTAAATTTAGTAGGTCTGTCTAACTGTTTTAATAAATATGCAAAAAAGTTATAGGACTATATTCAAGATTTTAGTTCAAATGAAAACTTAAAGCTATTTGGATTCATATCAACAAAGTCAAACAAAAGATTGTCCCCGGACCCTAGTGTAGTGGTTAGGATGCTGGCCATTTGTACCAAGAGTCGCGGGTTCGCCCATGCGACAAAAATTTATTTAAATTGAATTGGGTATCAATCAATTTAAATAAATAGAGACAGGGTCCAAGTGGGTAAAATGCCGAAAATGATCTTAAATAAAAAAAAAAAATCTGGTGTGATTGGTCGCAAAAAAATACTGAAAAAGTATATCAGTAAAGTACTAGTACTCTTTGGCAGATTTTAATCAAAAGGTTCGAGTCAAGTCGCCTTGACTTTATGATTATCAATATTGACATTCGTGTCTTGTCCCTTTCGGGCTAAATTGACCGTGATGGTGACCATCACTATCATGTGATGAACTCAAAACAGCCCCAATTGGGCTGAACCGAAAAACGCATTTGATTTTTTCACTTTGGTGTTACAGTTAATTAAATTAATTAATTTTTTCCCCTTTTTGTTAAATAAATAGGAACTGACCGAATATTCGGTTTCGGCCTGCAAATCCCGGTTTCGGTTTCGGCGAAAAAGTAGTCGAAACCTGAGTCTCAAAAGATAAAAAAAGATGGGATATGGGATGAGACTCGAAAGCAAAAAATAAACAAAATAAATAAAAAAAAAAAAGGTCAAATGAATTGCCGCCGAGGGAGAAAAAAATTAATTTTACGAAAATTTTATGATATGAATTTTGTATAGGAAATATAAGTTTCGGTTTCGGTTGAAAATCTTGTTTCGGTCGGACCCTATAAATAAATAACGCCTTCAACGAGAAATTCGGATTCACCCCTTTTAATTTTTGGCACACTTGCTTGCTTGTCCTATTGGTCTTATAATTGTATTTTTTTTTCTCTGCAATCCAACTTTTTTTTTTTTTTTTTTTCATTTTTTTTAAAAAAAAGTCATTTTGGCTGCTGAGGCCATTTGACTTTATAAATTTATTATGTAAATTTATTAAATATAATGTATCGATGGCTTCCGGCGGGCGTTCAACGGTCTTGTTTTTCGGGGGCCACCTATCCCGATTTTCAGCACCGCTTGGCGTTGCTTAACAACGTTGATCTTGGTGGCTGTTGTTCATTCTTCTTGCCAGGCCCACCGGCTCCAACTTTTTTATACAGTCGCATATTTATTTTTCAATAATTAACCTCTGAGATCTATTTTTTTTTTTTTAAACATTCACACTTTTTTCTCATTCACACTCACACTCAAACACACGTTCACACAGTCTTTTCGGCAACTCAGGCCATTTAAGACTTTGACGATAACCGTTGTAAGGAATATATTTATTGTGGGTTCAGGCATTTCTATTTAAGCCATCTGGTATCCAAATGGCTTAAATAAAATCATCGGACTGCCTGAGTCCGAACCCGCGACGTTTGGTATAGGAGGTAGGCACGCTACCTACTACGCCACATCCGGGGGCCAGAGATCATATTTATTAGAATAAGAAATTAATAACTCGATTCCGACTTGGAATATTTAACAATTTTTGGTGAGTATGTTGATTTGTTGGTAGGTCAAACACCAGAGATTTCGACCTCTCAGGGGCTTCCCTTTGAAATAGGTGGCCTATCGGATCCTCGACCACATCAACACTCACATTTCCCTATACATATGCAGTTGGCGTTAACGAGAGAGTAGGGAAATGTATTTGCAAAGAGAAACAAGCCAGATCCTCCGAATAGGCTAGAGATCACGGGTCCGATTCCCGGGGATGTTTAGTCCACCAACAAATAAATACTCACAAAAACTTGTTAAGGGGGTTCAGGAGCGACGTCTAAACGTACTTAAAAAAAAAAAAACTAGACTATTATAAGGAATTTTTCAATGCGGTTTATTTTTAAATGAATGAAATTCATAAGAGATTATTTTGGGACATCGAGCTATAATTTTTTTAAAGACTTATTAAAAAATTATCGTAATTAATTTTTTTGTTATCAAGCAAATACAAAAAACCATCAGTCCCAATAATATTTAATTTTTTTTTTAAATTTAAAAATGAATTTATTGTTATTATTATTCACATATTAATTAAGAAATTTTTAAAATAAGCTTAAATGATTTATTTTAAAATCAACTGTCAAATTAGTTCAGCATTCTTGCAATAGATGGCAGGCTAGTCTAACAGACGATAAAGTATTAACCTATATCTGGCCTATATTTATATATTTTTATGCTTTTATAAAAGATACATAATATATAATAACATTTATAAAGTATTTATTGTTAAAAGATCAATGAAAATCAATCAAATGCATTAAATATTATTAGCTACCATTCTGACATCTATTGGCAAATTTTTGAATTACTTAATTTTTTTGGGCATACTTTTATGACACACAACGCCATCTTATTGGGAAAATCATGCGTAAACACTTCGCTCCCGTTTCCCCTTAATGTTAAAAATTATTACAAAGGATATTATCAAAGACACACATTAAATAAAGCGAAATAAAGCGAAAATTCGGATGAAGCTAAAAAACCTGAGCTCTTATATAAATTAAATAAATATTGAGATTTTTAATAATAACCCTCCAAGCCCGTTTTTGCCTTTTGTTATGAATCAACTCCAGAAATGTTAATTTGAATTAAAAACAAAAAAAAAAAAATTTTTTTGTAATGAAAAGAAAAACTTGAGGTTTCTTCTCTTCTTCTTTAAAAGAGAGAAAAGATTATTATTCTTTAGCCTTTTTTATTTAAGTTCCATTCTACTTCAAAAAAGAAAAATTCCTCTCTCTTAGAAAATAATGAAAAAACTTAAAAAAAAAAAGAAAAGAAAAATTATAACTCATAAACAAAGAATAAAATAATGTTTTTATATTAGTATTTATTAGTCTAATTTCAAGGGATATTTCTCTTAATTAAATTTCATTAAAATGAGAGAGAGAGAGAGAGAGAGAGGGCGAAAAGAAGATAAAGGGAGGAAGAGGAGGAGGAGAGCAAAGAAAATGAAAAGAAAAGAGAGGAGAGTTGCTTTTTGAGAGGGAATTTAGTCTAAATGAATTACGTACTCCTCTCTCTCTCATAATTCATTCCCTAATACAGATAAAGATATTTTATATTATTAATTTGAATCTCAGCAAATTTATGTACCTAGTAAGATTATTATTTTTTTTTTCTAACTTCATTCGTGTAAATTAATTTTAATGAACTTGAAAATTATGACGACTCAGGAATAACAAGTTATATTCGATATACTATCTGTATCAGTCAAAAGTATCCTCCGCTCAAGCAGTGCACCCTATCGGTGGGAGAAACAACCAAGAGACCAAGTGCATTTAAGCTCTGCAACCAATACACAGATGCATGTATATTTGTTCATAACGACAAAATTTATCAAACGCTTTCAATTGGCGTAGCCAGAAATTTTTGATGCGGGGGGGGGGGGTTCAAGAAAATTCTTTGAAATATTTGAATAATTTAAGATTATTTTAGGGTATTTATAAATCATTTTGGTTGTTTTTTTTAGCTAGAGTAAATGATTATATTTTACTTTCTCTTACCCTGTATTATAAAGCTTGAATATCTAGTCATGGTTTGGGTCCCATGAGGCCCACCCCTCCCACGCTGACTACGCCTATGAATGCCTTGATTAACTTATCAATCTTATCAAAAAAAAAAAAACATTTAATATCTTCTCTCTAATCACGTCTCTAAACTCTTTAAGGGCTCAGATCTTTAGCTAATGAATACTTTTGGCTAATACAGATAATATTTTACTAACCAAATTTGCGCCCTCGGGCTTGGTGTAGGGCTAGCCTCGTATACCAAGAGTCGCGGGTTTGGACCCCAGGCAGTCCGATTATTTACGCCACTTGGATACCAAAATGGCTTAAATAAGAATGCCTGGTCCCCTAATATGTATATTAATAAGAGGGTAAAAAATGAGAGATGCAGCTAAGGTTATTTCTTTATTTGATTAATTCACACAGCTGACTTTTCGGTTCCGTGTTTGAACCATCCTCAGACCTGGTGAAAAGTCATTATGAAAGTGTCATAGTGGATTTTATACATTGTTGAAAAATTCATTTATGTACCTGGTCATCTCATACTGTGTATATATTTATTATATAAGAATTTTTAAACAATGTATAAAATCCATAATGACATTTCGCCACCTCTGAGGATGATTAAAACAGGGAACCGAAACGTTAGCTGTGTGAATTAATCGAATAAAGAAATAACCTTAGCTGCATCTCTCATTTTTACCCTCTTATTAATATAACATCTCAGCTATAAATTGTTTATGTAATATGTATATTAATTAATAACGGTTAGCGTCAAAGTCTTAAATCCGAAATGTCGGCAATTAAATAAATTTTAAAAAATCGGTTAAAAATTGATTCTATTTTTATCTGATTTTCCTGGCTGCCAACCGCAAAGCCGACGATTCGATTTTATGTTTAGGTCATCTTCAGAGTCTAGCAATCACCTAAGATATTTGTATTCATGCGTTTGTGGATGATAATTAATATAAAAGCTTCTCTTTTTTTATTATTATAAGGAAGGACGCGACTAGCGTCCGAAACGTCGACAATCAAACAAAAGAATCAGGTAGGAATTGATTCTAATTATAGCAAGCAAGCTTGGAACTGCGTCACAATTCTATACGCCTGGTAGGGCTGCAACCTCACAAGAGAGGTAAACGGCGATTTAAAAAAATAAATATTATTTATCAAATATCGAATATATAAAATAAATAGTTTTAAAAAATAACAGACAAACGTCACATTAAACAAGCTTTCTGATTGGCTAGAACAGCCACGATTTTAAATAGTCAATTCTTCCTACTTTCGCTTTTCAGACTGGCAGTCAAGATTATTCGGTTTCGGTTACTATGAAATGACGACATCGCAGAAAGAGTAACGATTCGACTTTCGGTATAGGCTATCTTCAGGGTTTTTGTTCACATAAATGCGTTTATTTGTCGGTGATAATTTAATATTAAAGCTGCTCTTTTTTTTTTTTTTTTGTTAAACTTAACACCTCTATAAATATATTAATTATTTTTTAATTGAAAAATTTCCATCCCATTTAGTAGCGTAGAAATTAACCATTTATCACGGATAATAAATGAAGACACCTAATTAAGACATCCCCTAAGAAATTTCTCTCTCCCTACTGGACTCTCTCGTTCACAGGATCTAAAATAGAAATTGTATATGCGAGTCTGTGAGACAAACAACGGGAATGCAGACCAAGAAGGGGGGGCTCCAAAAATAGGGCCCTAGAAGAGACCTTTGTCTGTCTGACTTGGCTCTTCCCTCCCCCCTCCTAATTATAGAGAGATTCGACTGTCAATTCCATCTGCGTCTTTTTTTTCTCTAATGATGTAACAAACCAGACAAAAATAAATAACAATTTAATTGTCTGAATTTGGGGATATATGCCTTTCAAAAGGTTATCTTCTTTTAAACGCTGAATAATTTGATAAATATAGCAAAATTTTACAAATTTACTGTGTTGTGGAATACTAAAATTACAAATTTATGCGTTCAAATATTTACAACAAAAAAAAAATTTAAAATTACAATTTTCTTCGAAAAATAGAGTATGTATTGTAATTTTAATACATTGTATATTAATTTGATTTGAAAATTGTATTTTTTTCGAAAGCAGTTTTGGAATTCTAAAATTACCACATATTTGCACTCTAATTTTCAAATATCTTTCTAAAATTACAATACATTTGTAAACGGTTTTTGCAAAGACTTACTAAATTTACTGTTTTTGTTTTGCTTCCTACACAATTGTAAAATCAACAAAATTTTTTTTACAGTGTAGTAAATAAAAAAGTTTTGTTTTAATTCAATTTAGATAAAATTATAATTGAAGAGCTCAGTTCAATATAGTCATAAGCCACCATTTTTGTCATTTTTGAGATATTCATGCCATTGCATGATATTATATATCCCTGTTTAATACCACACAAAGAAGTTCCTTGATTTTTCAATAGTTGGCTGCAAGTTCTTTACTTGGCCAGCAAGGGTTGATTTGAGAAGTCATAAAAAAAACAGCAAAATAGCGTCGAAATCTTGAAATGAAAATTTCTCTCGTGTTCAAACGACTTTTACGAACAATTTAAATTGTCAATATTCTGTATATATTGTGGCTTATGACTATCTTCCACTGAGCCCTTCAATTAGGACTACTTTTTGCCTTATTTTATTTAAAACTTTCATAATGCATAGCAGACGAGGTAACCAAAGGCGACTACACACGTAACTGCAAACTTGACAATCATGCATGTGGATCTTTTTGTACAAGCATGCACAAATTCCCTTCGGTACAAGCATGCTTGTGCAAGAAACAAGCTTATGCCAAAAATTATCCTAAAATTTTCAAATTCGGAAGATTATTTATTGGAAGATAACAAGAAATACTCAACTTGCTTTAAACAGAGACACAATAAATAATAATATTTAAATTGAAATATTAAATGAATTAATAGATTTTAAATAAATATCAAATGTCAAGACGTCTATAAAATGGCGGAGAGTTTTGCTTGCGCAAATATGCTTGTGCATGATTAAAATTTAATCCAGCATCAAGCGGCTTGCACAATTAAAATGCTTGCTCAAAATTCTCCTACAGGCTTGTATATAAAGATTGCACGTGCATGCTTGTCAAGTTTGCAGTTACATGTGTCGCCGCCCTAATCAATCAAATTTAAGCATTGTAGGTTTTTTAATTTTTTACTTTTTTTTTAATGTAAGGCTCTCATGCCCGTCTCTATTTATTTAATTCAATTGAGTGGTAGCCAATTGAATTGAAATCGCATGAGACGGAATGTGAACCACTGACCCTTAGCACAAGAGGTATACCCAATGCCAAAAATTCTTTTAAAAATATTTTCTCTCATTTGGCAAAGCTAAAAATTAGCTTTTTTTAAAACTTTTTGAGATTCTAAAAGAAGATTGTCCTACTGTCGCTAGGACATTTAAGACGATTTATAAACAAATTTAGGCCCATCTTTCAAGTTTATATCAACAACGAATTTCAGACTATAAATAAGCTGATTTTTTTTTCTATTAAGTTTATTTAAAAGCTATTTTCATGAATTCGAATTCCTTCTTTAAATAAAAAGAAAAAAAATAAATAAATAAATAAAAAGGAAATTACAAGTGTTACGAAACAATCGATAAAAGAGCAAATGAAAAACAAGCGGAAATAGGAGATTAAATAAATGTTGATCATTTTAGTGGAAATGTATCCGTCTGAATATAAACGAGAGGGGAGATATATAAGTTTGACTAGTTTGACCTAAATTCTATTTATTTAGTTGGGACGAAACCTAAAACATATGCCAATTGGGAAACCTAATCAAGTGATGACGCCTTTACGTCATAAAAAAATAAATAAATAACTAAAAAATAAAGAGACGGTGAATAAATATTTATTTATATAGACCATGCGATGTATATTTGGTTTTATTTTTATGTGCTGTTGAATGCATTATAACTAAATTTTTACTTTCTTTTACCTTTTTTAAAAGTCAAACAAAATTTTTTAAATCACTATATTATCTGAGTAGATCCACCCCAGAATACATTGTCAGAAGGGAGTTCCAGAGACCTAGGATAATTACGATGGTTTTCAAAAGAGCAATCAAATGGCTATGCCTTCTGTTGAGTATGCCAGGGGAGAGACTACCCAGAATCTGTTACGATAGACTTCTCAGACTTGACGAATATAATCCTAATAATAAATACAACTGGGTTACAAAACTAAAAAACTTCTTCACAGTACTTGAAGAAACTGAGATTTGGGAAAGACAATCCCCAAAAGAAATAAAAAGAAACCTTGGGAGACTGGTAGAGAAGCTGGAGTTCCACTATACAGAAGAAGAACTCAGAAAGAATTACTCAGTCAACCTAAGAGCCACTATACTAGGGGCTGAACTACGGGCAGGGAGGTATACATGCTCTGGGATCGACAATAAACAAAAAAAGATTATTGCACGAATTAAGGCTTGCCAACAGCAGATGTATTTACATCTATATAAATGGCAACGCTCACAAAATAATACCAATGGAGATATGCACAATATGCAATAGTAACGGACCCCAGGATCTGGAGCACCTTCTGATGAAGTGTCACATCTATGAAAGCATAAGAGCGCACTGGCCTAGGTACACCGAGCTGGAATCACTCTTGAGGCCTACAAGCACGAAGGAGCTGAATAAAATCTATTTCTGCGTAGCCGGCATCTTAAAACTGAGATCATTTGCCCTTAATGAATAAAGACCTGATCTCCCCCCCCCCCTCCCAGGTGGTGTACAACTAAAAGGGAAAAGGAAGAAGAGGAGGAAAAAGAAGAATAAAAGAAGGAAGGAAGAAAGTTTCTATGGGAAAAAAAGAAAAAGAAAAGCGCAAAAAGAATAAAAATTAATTAATTGAGCTGGACAACAAGACTTGTACATGCATGCCAAATCTAAGCAGCAGCACTTGTAAATAATATATTAAGAAAACTTATACTTATTTGTAATTCTCCCCTGTAAGGCAAAATACCAAAACAGTGTATTGTATAAATAAAAATAAAATAAATAAAAAATTGAATTCATGTCGAGCTTTTGATGGATATACACGTTTTGAGGTCTCCTGAGTCTAAAAAAGTGGCTTTCGCAACATGGTCTGTCTGTGTGTGTTTCAGAGAACATAATATTTCAAGAATGAAAAGAGCGAGGTTGAAATTTTATATTTAAGTTAGACACCCGTCTGGAGAGTGAAAATAAGCTTTTAAACAAAATCGGCCAAAGAGTACTAGTACTTTACTGATGCACTTTTTTCGATTTTATCAAAATTTGCTCCAACGGTTTTGATTAAAATTCAAAAATCAATTATTTTTTAGATGCTCTTTAAAATGTATATTGTCATTTTGATATTGAAATTTTTTGAAACATACTTTACTCTTGTACTTCATAGGAGAGCTGGAAGCCAGAGACAAAATATTAATATTTTTCTGTTTATAAATTTTATATCTTGAATTCAAATGTACCGTACTGTAGGAAATTAAATATATGTGTATACAAAAAAAAAGGTGCGACCAGTCGCACAAGATTTTTTAGTTAGTTTTAGACACAAATATAAAAACCATCCTCGTAGTGGAAAAAATTTAAATAAAAAGGGAAATTAACAATAATAAGTTAACATTGTCAAACAAATAAATATTAATTAGAGTTTAGTAATTATTAATGATATTTAAATATTAAATCATGTAAATTAAATTGGTTAAATTAATTACTGAGAGAAAAATGATTACGTCATTAGGTATTAGATTATTATTATTAATTAGTAATGGTATAATAAGAAATAAAAATAAGCCCCACCCAAGAATTCCTTACACTTTTCTATCCTTCTACAGGTCCACGGACAAATTTCTCAGGGTGAAGTGGCTACAATAGAATTGTGATGGCATATGGGAGTTTAACAAATTTCAATTTATAAGACCGAAAACTAGAGCTAGAAAAAAAATGCGTGAGGCTGAAAGGCGGCAAGCAAGAATTTTTTTTGTATCCATGCGAGAAATCGCCGAAAAAGAACTTAGAAAAAGAAATATTGTCATTGGGGCGTGAGCATTGGAGAAAAAATTGATATAAATTTCATTTGTAAATGATTGTTAAAGAAAGCGGTGTGACTTGTTATCTAACAATTAATAGAAGAAAATTTTTGATGAATTTGCCTTTTAAGACAATTGTATAAAAAAACGAAATGACGTCATCATTTTTCTCTTAGTAATTCACTTTGTCATATTATATATAGAATATCATTCTCTTTTTTTCGGTGGCTGAAGCCCCAAAAAGTTCAAAAGATGAAAAAAAAGGGTAGAAAATAAAATTGACGAGAGAAAAGGAGAGAGAGGGGAGAGATGTATATATGTAGATCAAACCGCTCCCCAGACCACTTTTGTACTTTAAGTATAAAATTCACACAATAAACAATTCTTTAAATCGTTCCCAAAGGAAAAGAAAGAAAAAAAAAAGAGAATTTCCTTGAAAATCTTATAAATCGGGTTTTGTTTTTATTTAATAAGTATCCAACATATTGAATGTTTTGTTTCAAGTGAAAAATCGAAGAATATATAAAATAAAATTGAATATAGATGTGGAATAAATACAGGGGTGGAGGTTTATTTGTGGGGAGGAGAATGAGGCAAAGAAAAAAAAGCAAAAATATATCTTTAATCGAAACGTTAGTTCTTCATGTGAACACACCATAAAATGAACCTGTCAAATAGGTTAGTTCAACCAGCTGATCTTTTTTTTCGGCATCTATGGCTGTCCCTATTTATTTCAATTGATTGGTATTCAAATTCAATTTGAATAAATTTTGTCACCTGGGACGGGATTCGAACCCTCGACATTTGGCACCAGAAACTCCAGCTGATTAAAGAGACGTTATTTTGATTTAAAAAAAAATCATCCAATGTTTGAATATTTAATTACAAAAGATTAGTGACCAGCCTTGGGCAAATTGTCTACGCCTAGACAATGTCTGTAGAACAATAATTATGAAAATTAAGTAGACATTAGAATTTAAAAATTTGGTGGAACTAACAACACCATAACTTTTTATTTTGTCTACATGAATAGAGTTTCTGTTGACTGATATTCAGGGCCGTCTCTATGTGTAAGCACAGGATGCGCAGCATTGGGGCACTTCCATATAAGGGCGCCATAATTTACGCAAATAAAAAAAAAAAAAATGTGAAGGCGGCAAAAATTCCGTGTCTCTGAAAAAATGTAAAATAATTTTAGCAGGCGGGGCGGAAAACTTAGGTTCCGCAAAAAAAAAATTCCCGAAGGCGGCAAAAATTTTGTTTATTTAAAAAAAATTTTCCGCAGAATAATTTTGAGTTCAGCCCCCCCCCCCCCTTCCCCCCAAAAAAATTTCTGTATGTCAAACATATCCACTATATCGCGAAATATTTTCTTCACGTTTAATACATTTTAATAAATATTAAAGTTTTTGAATAATTATATAATTAAAACTGGCTTGAACTAATATAGTTGAGAGATCGATTAATTTATTGTGTGTTCACATGAAAGACGGATTTTTCCAAAGATAGACCTATATTTTCGTTACTAGTATTGTCATATGTGCCAGGCCAAGTGGTATATGAAAAATGACGTTTTGCAAAGACTATATGAAACCTGTTACGCATTAGTGTGTCAAGCGCCATCTACCGAGTTTGAGAAAATTATCATTAAAGTTTTTTGTTTTCATTGGATTATATATAATTTTTTTTGTCAATTGTGCAAGTAGCATTAAATATAAATTTTTTTAGGACATATTTCATAAAAAATACTATTAATTATAGCATTTGAAACAATATTCCGTGCTTAACTCTAATTTTTAATTTTTTTTGGCGCTTGACACACTAATGCATAACAGGGCCTTTGCAACTAATGAACCCAACGATTTGATAAGTGATTTCCAAACTAGAGGGGTGGATTAGTGCACAATCCATCTTTTCACCGGTTAACAGTTGGCAACCCTAATTGCAAGAGGTTTCTTTTTTAATTTCATTGTCCCTTTAGAGAGGAGATGTCATTCACTATAATAACAACAACAAAAACACAAAAATTTGACAAAAAAAACTGAAATGAAAGTCTAATGACACACGAATCGCTCCCGGGTCAATTTTTGGGAATTTTTCTACACAAGAGGGGGTAATTAGTCCGGGTAAGTAAAGACCGGTTTTCTTTAAGTTTGTTTTCAAGGAATGTTGCCGAACCAATGAGCTTGTCTACATCTAATTAACGATGAATTAAAAAAAAAAAAAAAAAAACTAGATTCGCTACGGGAGATTAATTTGGCTGCGTTTTTTTTTTTTAATTATTTTTGTTCTTAATCACCTTCAGCTGAGGGGATCAAATTAATAATAACTCATTCTAGTTAAAGAAGTTAAATTTGTACTTTGTAATTAATCAATTTGTGCTTTTATTTAATTAGGTTTTTTTTTTTTTTTAAATACAAATTCACAAATCAGAAGCTACTCCAATGCCTGATGCATTTAATTTACGTTTGACTACGAAATAACAATCGCTGAAAATGGTCTTAATCAAAACCGTGACGCCATTATAATATATACTAGCCGGGCCGCCTGCCTTGGGCGGGCTTCGCGTCTAGACATTGAAATCGCATGAGACGGGATGCGAACCCGCGACCCTTGGTACAAATTGACTCTAACCACTACACCAAGGGCCGAGGGCTTTTCTTAATTATGAAAATAAAATTTTGTTATTTTTTTATAATAAAAAACACTCACACTTTTTTTCACTCACACTCACAAACACACAGTCTTTTCGGCCATTTAAGACTTTGACGATAACCGTTGTAATGAATATATCTATTGAGGGTCCAGGCATTTTTATTTAAGCCATTTGGTATCCAAATGGCCTAAATAAAATCATCGGACTGCCTGGGGTATAGAAGGTATGCACGCTAGCAACTAGACAAAGCCAGTAGGCGAAACGAAAATTATTATTACTATTCTAATCCAGTGCCTGCTTGAAGATTTGTTTACATTCATAGAATATATTAATATAAATGCAAAGAATACATAAATATTTCTCTATACATTTCTTATGGGAGAAATCGTAACTTTAGGAATTCATAATTCAAAAAGTTATAAGAATTTGGGAACCCGAGTATTTTTCATGGCATCTCCAAAACGTCGTCTATAAGACTGCAAAATTTCGTTTCAAAATTTCAACGGGAAGTTGGTCAAACAGAGAGTGACAGGACGGACAGACAGACGGATACTCCGCTATTTTATATACTATATATAGATAGAGAGGTAGATTGAGAGATGTTACAGGACAAACTAGTTTATTCTAGGCCAGTGTTTCCCAACCTTTTGAAGTCCACAGCACCCCAAAGATGCGTTGGGAATAACATTACACACTAGGGGCACCCTTTTTTTTCCCTTAGCAAAACGAAATTTTTTTTTTCCCTTCCGCAAAAATCATTTGACCTTCTTTTTAGCAAAGCTTAAATTTTTCCGCACTTCGGAAAATTTTTGCCCTTACGTTTAAATCATTTGCCCTTTTTTTTTTAGCAAAACTTTATTTTCTTACGCCTCTGTTTTTTTTTTTTTTTTTTTTTTTTGCTTTATCTAAATATCTCGCGGCATCCCTTAGCCATTCTCGCGGCACCCTAGAGTGCCGGGGCGTCCCGGTTGGAACCAATGTTCTAGGGTAAACTAGTTTGCCCTAAGAGAAACCAGTTTATTTGAAAGTAGTAAGGACGAACTAGTTTGTCCTAAAAAGAGTTTGGCCTGGTTTACAATTTTGAAGCTGAGAATTTCCTAAAGATTAATTTTTTTTTTTTATCTAAGGAGAACCAACCTTCACGGACCGAAAAGGCATTTGAACATGTATTCAAATTAATTGGTGGAAAGCGAACACTTTTGAATTAAATATTGTATTATCCATTAGTAAATAAAGTGAATTCTAATAAGAATCTTTGGTCTTGGGTGCTCCACTCTCTTCTCTCCCCAACCAAAGCCAACAGTCGAAGATTAGATAGGAAATGAAATCCATTATTTAGGTTATTAATTAAATTTGCGGTGCAGAGCGCCATGAAGCAACTTCGATAATCGAATGAGAAACCAATGGAGCGATTCCCATGAATGGACCGCCATCCCCCCCCCCCCCCCTCTAACTTGTGAAAAGAGGGTCGATTTCGTCAGGGGGAGTTTGTTCCGCCATTATTAATCATATTTAATCAATCGTTAAAGAGAGGGGAGAGGATTAGACTATTACTATTAATACATAGGCTATTCACTAATCAATATTATTATTAAATAGACAAACGGAAAGTTTTCTTAAAGAAATAATTTTTTTTTTAAGATTAATAATTAAATGGTAAAAAAAAAATCAAAAAAATTTTGCCCTCCTCAAAAAAGAAGCTTTTCTAACACCTTTAAATTCTAGAAGAAAATTATTTTCGCCCCGGAATTTCTAATAAGAAACGTTATGAATATTTAAAATAATTCTTCATAGATTTAAGCTAATCTGAACGAGGAGAAAACAGAAAAAAAGTCTATGAAAACATAACTTTACGTCATAACACGTGACTAAATCACTATATCTTCAAAAGAATATAGAAAAATTATTTAAGTTACAAAATTTCTATAACTGTCTGAGTTATTGATTATTGAAGTTGAGATTTGTATAATTAATCAAAGCAATCAAATTTAAAGAGAACCTTTAAAGATTACAGGGAATAAAAGAGCCGAGGAAAATATGTCCGTAAGGTTTCAAAAAAAGGGAGTCCAGTGGGGAGATGGGGAGGGGGGGGGGGGGACTAGTAAAAAAAATTGTGAAAAGTTACAAGAAAAAATCAGTAAATTGACTTTTCTATTACTTTGATCTTAGCCAAGAGGCCAAAAAGCGATACTTTTTCTATTTAACGAATTTTTACAAAAAGTTGATCAAATCAAAGATAAAAAATCTGGTGTGACTGGTCGCACAGCACACAACTTTCTCTTACCTTCGGTAATCGAAAGTTGTGCAACGAGACCTTCTCCATTCAAACACTTATTTTATTGTTCCTTTATGTGTGGGTAAATATAATAAAAACTCACGGGATGAGAAATTATAAGAGAGCAGAACAAACAGCAACTTACCTGAAACAAAGGAAAAGAAAATAAATTAGTCGGATTGAGGAAAGTAACGAGAATGAAATATTGCAGTCAATAAAATATAAACTGGTAACCGTTGGCTCTAGTTGAAACATTAGGAATTAATTAAATTTAAAAAATCTGATGTGACTGGTCGCACAGCACACACTTGATTTTCAAGATCTAAAATTTATGAGGGAAAATATTTATATTTTGTTACCATGGCAACCATTTCTCCAATCTTTCCTATAAAGTACAAGAGTTAAGTGTGTTCGCCCCGTTTGGTAGTATGTGCGTGCCTACCTCCTATACCAAACGTCGCGGGTTCGGACCCACAGTCCGATGATTTTATTTAAGCCATTTGGATACCAGATGGCTTAAATAGAAATGCCTCAACCCACAATTTATATATTAATCACAACGGTTATCGTCTAAAGTCTTAAATGGCCTGAGTTGCCGAAAAGACTGTGTGAATGTGTGTGGAGTGGAGTGTGAATGAGAAAAAGTGTGAATGTTTTTATTTAAAATAATAAAGTGTGCTTCAGAAGATTTAAATGGCAAAATGAGAATATACATTTTAAAGAGCATCTAAAAAATAATTTATTTTTGAATTTTAATTAAAATTGGTGGAGCCAATTTTGAAAAAATCGAAACCACTTTTTTGGATTCAGAGGACCTCAAAACGTATATCCATAAAAATCTTGACATAAAATTTTTGACATAAATCCAATACTTTCTCTCTATATATAGGTTATATATATGTACATATATAAGTAAGAGAAAGTAAAAATAGCATCAGTAAATTGACTTTCCTATTTTGATCTTAGCTATTAGGCCTAAAAGCGATACGTTTTCTATTTAACGAACCTATATATGGACCCTGTTACGCATTAGTGTGTCAAGCGCCAGCTACCGAGTTTTAAGAAAATTAACATTAACTTTTTTTTTGTTTTCATTGGATTATATATAATTTTTTTTGTCAATTGTGCAAGTAACATTAAATATAAATTTTTTTAGGATAATTTTTTTTTGGCGCTTGACACACTATTGCATAACAGGGTCCATATAATAAAATTGATCAAATCAAAGATTAAAATAGGTCTAGAATTGAGAGATCCAAATTTGCGCTACAACATTCCAACTTATTATTATTGAAAATTCACAATTTCTATGATTAGGGCTATACTAGATATAATAAATAGATAGACAATTTAATTTTGCCCTTTTGACTACCTACTGGAAGGGAGTGCTGGTTTTGGTTTGATATGCCTGGATATTAAATATGGTTGCCAGCCACCGTCCGCCTCCCAGCTGATTTATGTTATTGTTATTGCAGCCATATTTCTCACTAATCGCTACCCCCCCCTCCCTCCCCCTCAACCTTTCCCGACCGACGTCTTAATTTTGAACCTCTCTCCCCCTCACTCACTCTTCTTTGTTAAATTACGAGTTGCTTCAATTCTTTCTCTTACATGCAAATTTTCTTTTTATTTAATCTCTCTGGATCCCCCGTTCTTTTCATATACCAGGTACATAAAAGATGAATGTACCTAATATGTTTATTTCACATCTTTGATTTAAATAAAAAAATTCTAAACAAAAATAGAAATCAAATATTGGATTTATAAATTTCAAACATTTATTAAAAAATAACATTTTTAACACTTAATACGCATTTCGACACTAGTTTATCCTAATCAGAAATAATTTAATTAAAAAAATCTGGTGTGACTGAGCATACAATTTTCTCTTACTCTTCGGTACGAGAAAGTTGTGCACCGTGCTGTCACACCAGATTTTTTGTGTCGAGATAAATTTACTTTCCCCTAGAACCATACACGTAGCCAGGGGGGAGAGGTTTGGGGGTTCAAACCCCCCCCCCCCCATAGGACCCAAGCCATGACTAGATATTTAAGCTCTATAATACAAATTATATTTCATAAAGGGTAAGAGAAAGTAAAATATAATAATTTACTCTAGCTAAAAAAAAAAAAAAAAATGATTTATAAATGCCCTAAAATAATCTTAAATTTTTCAAATGTCTGAAAAAATTTTCTTGAAACCCCCCATCAAAAATTTCTGCTAGCCTACGCCTAGAACCTTCGTTCCAAACTTGCGTTTTAAATGTTGGCTGCTTGAAATAAACTATGGTTATTTTTCAAAATATTAACCTCATATTTCGATATTTTTATACACAATAGAGAATCCTAAATAAATACATTTCATAAGAATTGGAAAGAATTTATTAAAAATCTGTTGGAAGGGGGACTTCCTTTAGAATCGAAATAAACATGCAAATCCCCATATGGGGATTTAACATTGGCTCTATGGAAGGAAGAGCTGGAAAGTGAATTTGAAAAATCTGAACTGCTACAACAGTAAAGTGTACTTCAAAATAAAAAACATACATTTTAAACAGCATCTTAAAAATAATTGATTTTTGAATTTTAAAAAATTTTGGTGGAGGGAATTTTGAGAGAATCAAAAAAACTAAAAGTACATCAATAAAGTACTAGTACTTTTTGGCCATTTTGTTCAAAGGCTTATTTTGAGTGTCTGGAAGGGTACCTAACTTAAATATAAAATTTCAATCCTGTAGGTCAATTCCTTCATGCTAAAAATCGTTACACCCAGACCAATTAGCGGGATCCACTTTTTTGGACTCAGGGGACCTCAAAACATGTATATCCATCAAAATCTCGACATCGAATTTTTGACATGATCGCCAATACTTTCTCTCTCTATATATTTCATATATATAGTGTAAGAGAAAGTGAAAAGTAATAACTTCCCCTTTAGTGTGGAAAAATATGTTCCATAAAATATGGTTCCAGAACATCATTTTTATATAAATAAAACAATTAAATTTCAACCAAAAGCGATAATTTTCATTAGGCACCCAAGACTATAAAATAATTATATATAGGATATTATAAAAATATGTAAAAGAAGGAATGCTTATGAAAGGTGCCAAAGAGAAGGGGGGGGGAGGGGGTTTGCAATTTATTATTATTATTATTGCATTTGCGGAGGGTAAAAACAAAAAAGGCGAACGCGAGAGGGAATAAAAAAACATAAATGGTTTTCCTCTCTTATTGTAGATGGTTTTGTTTGGAATCCATTCTCAAAAGCCAAGAGATTTGGTGGCTCCATCAACAACTAAGATACTCAAGTAAGTAAATAACAGCTCAATTCATCATTCATGTCTCCTTTGAAAGTCCCTCGGGGCTCGGCAAATCAATTGAATTTGGTCAGAAAGAGAACATGAGCATGCACTTGCTTGTTTGCCTGAAAAACTCGACGGAGGAACGTTAATAAACAAATGGAAAAAACTTGCGGATAATTTTTACTTTCTCTTACCCTATATGAACCCTGTTACGCATTAGTGTGTCAAGCGCCAGGTAGCGAGTTTTGAGAAAATTAACATTAAAGTTTTTTGTTTTCATTGGATTATATATAATTTTTTTTGTCAATTGTGCAAGTAACATTAAATATAAATTTTTTTAGGACATATTTCATAAAAAATACTATTAATTATAGCATTTGAAACAATATTCCGTGCTTAACTCAATTTTTAATTTTTTTTTTTGGCGCTTGACACACTATTGCATAACAGGGTCCATATATGAAATATATATAGAGAGAAAGTATTGGGGATCATGTCAAAAATTCGATGTCGAGATTTTGATGGATATACATGTTTTGAGTCCAAAAAAGTGGGTTCCGCAAATTGATCTGTGTGTGTGGACATTTTTAATCATGAAGGAAATGAACTAAGAGGTTGAAATTTTATATTTAAGTTATGAACCCCCCGAACACGTGAAAATAAGCTTTTAAACAAAATCGGTCAAAGAGTACTATTACTTTACTGATGTACTTTTTTCAGTTTTTTGCAATTTTCTGAAAATTCGCTTCAACGATTTTGTTTAAAATTCATAAATCAACTATTTTTTAGATGCTCTTTAAAAAGTGTATCAGTGAAATTTTTTGTGAAATTTGTTTGAAGTACACTTTACATATGTGTAAGCATTCGTAGCTCAGCGCAATCTAGGAATCGCGTGGTCAAGTTTGAAACTAAGGTGCTTTGGTAAACTAAATATATCTCGACACAAAAAATCTGGTGTGAACAGCACGTGCATAACTTTCTCTTATCCTTCGGTAAGAGAAAGTTGTGTGCTGTGCGCCATCACACCAGATACCAAGTCCATTTTTAAGACCAAAACGGGCACAACAAATAAAATAAATAAATACTTAATAGTCAGTTTTCAAGTATTAGCCGAGAAAATTTATTTATTTATTATTTAATATCTTCCTTATAAAAAATTGAAATCACTTAACTATAAAAAGTTAATATATTTTACCTATTTATTAAAATAATAAAAAAACTTTTTTTTTTTGGATTAATGAAATGATTAATATATAAACTCAAAATTTTATAGCTCCGAAAGATAAATTTAATCTATTTAAACTCTCTCGGGCGAGAGAGAGAGGGAGAGAGGGAGGGGAGGGTAATAAATAATTAGAAACTAAAAGGAAGGGGGAGAGAGAGATTTGATTTATTATTTAGAGATGGCGTTTTAGGAAATAGGGCAGGTTAAGCAATTTTCATAAAGCTCTCTCTCTCTGTGGGCTTTGGCTTCATAAAACATATAATATCGAGGGGGGGGGGGGGTTCTGATTAGGCTTGCAGCAATTGGACAGCTGAGATTCTTTCCCTTCTTCTGATTATTCTTTAAAGAAGAAAAAATGTTTTTTTTTTAATCCTAATTGAATAAATGGTAGATTTACTCCAGGGGCGTATTTAAGGGGGGGGGCTTCCCCGAATTTCCCAAATCGACATATATACGGGTATACAGTGAACAGGAACAGGGGGTATATAAGAGGGGCCAAGAAGGCTGCTGCCCCCTCCCCCACCCCGAAAAAAAATTCCGTCTTCCTAAAAAAAAAGGTAAAATGGATTAAACGCCAGGATGAAAAATTTTGCTGCTCAGCGAACAATTTAGTTTCGTAAAAAAAAATTAATGCAGAGCGGCGGAAAAAATTTCATGTCTCTAAAAAAAAAGAAAGGTAAAATGATTTAACATAGCAGAGAAAAAAACTTTTGGCACCCTGTCGAAAAAATTAGTTCCGAAAAGAAAAATTTTTTTTTTGAATGGCGGCAAAAATGTTGTGTCTCTAAAAAAAAAGGTAAAATGATTTTAATGTCGGGTTTGGTCAAAAAATTTTCCCTGCACAAAATTTTTGAGTTCGAGGGGGGAGGGGGCCGAAAAATATATTCTATATACGCCCCTGATTTGCTCTTAGAATAAAGCCAGAGATAGGTAAGCCTAATAAATTTAAAATTTTATTTCTCTGATTGAATTAACAATTTTTCTTTTTTTCTTTTTTTTTTTTTCATATTCAGTCACACAACAACCAAGAATAGCAGTTACTGGACCTCCTTTAATGTCTAATTTTTTCCTTTCCCTTTTTGGATGTCTGGTCAAACTCAGAGGGTAATCATTTAATTTTATTCTTAATCCCTTAATCAATTAAAATAAATTAGAAACTACAGAGTAAAGAAAAATCTTCATTTTAGTGCGTTTTCGAATACTAAATTTACAAATTTCCCTTGTAAATGATAACTACTATGCATTTATCTACTAAATTTACAAATGTTTGCGTTCAAATATTTACAACAAAAAAACATTTTAAAATTACAATTTTCTTCGAAAAATAGAGTATGTATTGTAATTTTACACATACATTGTATACTAATATTCGTTAAAAATTGAATTTTTTTCGAAAGCAGTTTGGGAATTCTAAAATTACCACACAATGACGCAACTGCGAGATGACAACTTTGTTATGATCTGGCACATACTTGCAGCCATCAAAATGGTCTGTCAATTTTTTCTTACACTTAAACTTATGTAAATTAAAAAACATTGAAATTGTAGCCTTGTGGGAGCAGGTCAAAAAAAATTTGTCTACGATTTTCAAAAAACTAAGGAATGATGACGCAACAGCGCGATGCCTGCCAGATTGATACTTTCTTAATTGACTGATAATAAATCATCATTTAAACTATTTCAGAGTTTTTCCTTCCACACCACATTTTCGATTTGTGTTAATGAAATTATTAGAATAGGATGTAAATGGCCTCAGATACAGAAAATATTCCAATAAATGTCCCGAACAAACAGGGATTGGATGTTTCAATGATGGTAATTTATTTAATAGAAAAACAATGAAAGTTAATGACTTTAACGTTGCAACCTGCATTTTTATCTTTTTTTTTTATGGGATGATCGATGGAAAAATGAGAATTGCATTTCATCCCCCCTCCCATTCCACTTCCTCTGAATATAATTTCCTAACTCCATCCTCCCCCTCTCCATCTCCCTTCCAATGATCGTATTTTACGAAAATGGCTTAATTAAAAACGATTTTATTTGTAATATTACATCTAGCAAACAAACTAACGAAAAAAATATCGGTTTAAGCAAACGATAATGAAAGGATTCATTATCTATTTGCTTAAAAAAAAAGAGAAGAAAATCGTTATTATAGGAAATCTATTGTTAAGATTTAAACGTTCTGTCTCTCTCAGTTTATTTTTTTTTTATTATTTCTTTTATTATAAATCTTTAAACACAAAACAAAAAACAAATGATTATTATTTAGATAAGAGTCTATAACGCAACAAAAAGGGGAGAAATGTCTCCGAAGGAGGGAGGTTCAAAAAATAACATCACATCTATAAATTGCGTTTTGTCAAATAATACAAATTCCGATAGTTTAAAGCAAAACACTACTTAATTTCGATGTTAAAACATCATCATCAGCTCCTTATACATTGTTTTAACACTGAAATGTACATAAACCAAATAAAACTCCTTTTGTTAAACTAAACTTAAGGGTTAATTTTAACTATCGAAAATATTTTAATTTGAAAATGTTTAAACTACGGTGCCTACGGTGAATTCTTTAGATTATGTTGTATTCATTAAAGTTTGAATTTTGATTTTATTTTGCCAAAACAAGTTAAGTTCAAAAATTTCTAATATACGGTAATTATTTATTTTACTCTAAATGGGAAATAATTTCAACTCTAAAATGAAATCTGACATAGGATAATTACAAGCATAAATATGACAAATATATAGAATAATTTATACAAATTACACATTTATTTAATTTTGTAATTCAGGCATACAATTAAAATGAATGATTTCACTATTATAATTATTTTATAAAATAAGAAGATTAATATGGAGAACCAAACCCCTTCCATGCTCCCCTTAAAAAGAATAAATAGATAGTGAGAATAGCGTCAAAATATCCCTAATAGAAGGATTCATGACATGTTAAAATATAAATTCTGTTTTTTTAGTGGAGGGAGCAATTATTTGAACTCAAAATTCTCAAAATTCGCTCCAACGATGTTTTTTTTTTAATTCATAAATCAATTAGTTTTTAGATGCTCTGTAAAATGTATATTCTCATTTTGCCATTGAAATCTTCTGAAAGCCATTTTACTCTTGTACTCCATAGGAAAGATAGGAGAAATGGTTGTCATGGTAACAAAATATAAATATTGTCCCATACTTATAAATTTTACATCTTGAAAATCGAATAAACCGTATTGTCGAAAACTAAATACATGTCGACACAAAAAATCTGGTGTGACAAGCACAGAACACAACTTTCGATTACCTAAGGTAAGAGGAAGTTGTGTGCTGTGCGCCAGTCACAGCAGATTATATTATATATATATATATATATATATATATATATATATATATAGAAACCGAAATTTCGTTACCGCTTTTTGGTGGGAGGAATGAACCTGATGCTTTGCTAATAAATTTTCAATATTTGCTTTGAATTTAGTGAGGTTTAATCTTCAATTTCCTGTTCAGTTTTTGGACACCTGTTTACATCTCACAGACCCCCAATTCTTTATTTCGCTCACATGGACCCCTTGTAGGTCTTCGTCGAGTCCTGGGGGTCGATATAGACCACTTTGGGAATCAATGTTCTAGAATTTATAATAAAAAGAAATGATATTGTATTATTTCTTTTACTAACTTAACGTTGACTCGATACAATTAAATATAACTGGATTTATAATTCTTTTTAAAAAAATTCATGGACACCGGAAGTATCAACTATAACAAAAAAAAAAAAGATTATTATTTATTTGATTAATGTTGGTACCCTTGTCTAGTCTTGCTATTTAATTATAGTACATTTTAACATATTCGTTAATAATCCCATGGGAGTTAACTTGTTTTAGCTGCTCTTAAATCTTGACCCTTTTTTTATATCAATTTGCATATTAAGTTACTAATAAATTTCCAGGCGAAAACTTTTTAGTGGGAGTCGTCCAAATATGGAGCCCGTCTGCTGCTGCTGCACTTTAAACGAAGAATAATCGCGCCAAGTTAACTAAACTAACCAGTTCCATAACACAAAAAAAAAAAAAAAATGGTTTGCCCGCTTACAAGGTTTTGGTATGAGGTTTTGGTCATTCACCCAAGATGACCTGAAATGTGGAGATGTGAGCGGGCGGGGGGGGGGGGGGGGGGCAAATCCGCTCCGGGTCTTTTCACTTCCTTTCTTCTTCTTCTCTTTATGATGATTGCTACTAGAGAGAGAGAGAGAGAGGCTGTCTCCATCCGGCAATTATTGCCATCAGGCACGTAGGTAACAGGACAACTCTAAAGCTTCTACGATTACCTCCCAATTATATATAGATGAAAAAAAAAAGAGTTTTGTTTTTATGAATTTCTAATTTATTATTATCAATAAATATTAAGAGCCGAAAACTCTTGCGAATTAGAACAAAAGTAGAAGTCTCGCTTCTCTATCTGAGAGATAAAATTCCAATTAAAGGACAAGATCTTCAAATGCCGAAATCGATCTAAAAAAACAAGTATTCATTTATAGAAGGAGACAAGGACATGAGCGACAATTTATTTCAATTGGATTGGCTATCAAACCAATTGAAATAAATAGAAACGTAGTCTAAATGGCCTTTGATGCCGAAAAAGACTTTAATTTAAAAAAAAATCTGGTGTGACTGTCGCAGAGCACACAACTTTGGATTACCGAAGGTAAGAGAAAGTTGTGTTCAGTGCTTATCCCACCAGATTTTTTGTGTCGATATATATTTTGTTTCCAACATTACGGTACATTCGAATTTCAATATGTAAAATTTATAAGTATGGCAAAATATTTATATTTTGTTACCATGGCAACCATTTCTCCTATCTTCTCTATGGAGTACAAGAGTAAAGTGGTCTTCAGAAGATTTCAATGAAAAAATGAGAATATACATTTGAAAGAACATCTAAAAAATAATTGATTTTTTAATTAAAAAAAAAAAATCCTTGGAGCGAATTTAGAGAAAATCGAAAAAAACTGAAAAAGTACATCAGTAAAGTACTAGTACTCTTTGGTCGGTTTTGTTCAAAAGCTTTGTGTCATGTCCCATGGGGGTGTCTAACTTAAATATAAAATTTCAACCTCCTAGCTCTTTTCGTTCTTGAGATATTTTGTTCATAGACTCACACAGACAGACCATGTCGCGAAAAACACTTTCTTGGATTCAAGAACAAGAGTAAAGTGGTCTTCAGAAGATTTCAATGGCAAAATGAGAATAAACATTTTAAAGAACATCTAAAAAATAGTTGATTTATGAAATTAAAAAAAAATCCTTGGAGCGAATTTTGAGAAAATCGAAAAAAACTGAAAAAGTACATCTTCGTGGACTCTCCATATCGTCGTCTATAAGACTTCAAAATTTCGTTTCAAAATTTCAATTGGAAGTAGGACAAGCAGGGAGTGACAGACAGACGGATACTCCGCTATTTTATATATAGATTCTCATATTTTTCTTTGTCTAACAAATACACAATTCATTTATCCAAGAATAGATATTTATAACGAAATTTGTACTTGTTTTATTCAGCAAGCAGAAGGTTTTATCCAGAGCTAATAGAGGGATATATGAAATGCAATTTCGTACACACAAACACAAAACCTTCGCATGTTTACACCCTTCCAAAAAAAAAAAAAAAAAAGGAGCGGATGGATGCTTATAGAATCGTAAACATGAATTATCCTCAACCATAAAATTTCAGACACCTTCAAGCCAAATATCAACCACCCCTTAAAAAAAAAAAAAACTCAAATCCCATTCGAAAATAGACAATGTCGAGAGATAGATAACATTTGATATGTTTTGTGGATTTGTATTTTGTATGGTGTGGCATTAAAAACATATAGCCAACCCATAAGATAAGCTTTTGAATCGGGATGTTAGCGGGGGAGGGGGGAGGGAGGGGGGCTATTAATTTGAATTTATAGTGGAAATAAGCCAATCAAAATGGTTTAAATTGTGTCCGATAAAAAGAGAACAACCCCCCCCTTTTTTTCTCTTTATGGCACTTTACAAATTATTATTATTCAAATTTCAAATCAAATATTCATCTATTAATATTTAATTATAATATTCTTTAATTTATTTTTTTGTTATTAAATAAATAAATAAATAAATAAATCATATTATCTAAAACGATGAGATGATAATAATTCATTTGAACAGACAGAGAAAGAAATTATTTCATTTTTACTTTCTCTTACCTCTATATTTGTTAATATATATAGAGAGAAAGTATTGGATTCATGTCAAAAATTCGATGTCGAGATTTTGACGGATATACACGTTTTGAGGTCCCCTGAATCAAAAAAGTGGTTTTCGCGACATGCTGTCTGTCTGTGTGTCTGTCTGGGTTCGAATTTAAAGCATGAAAGAATTGAGCTAGAAAGTTGAAATTTTATATTTAAGTTAGGCACCCCCATAGGGGCGTAAAAATAAGCTTTTAAACAAAATCGGTCAAAAATTACTAGTACTTTACTGATTTTTTTTCACTTTATTTTCGATTTTCCCAAAATCGCTCCAACGATTGATTAAAATTCAAAATCGATTATTTTTTAGATTCTCTTTAAAATGTATATTCTCATTTTGCCATTGAAATCTTCTGAAGACCACTTTACCCTTGTATTTCATAGGAAAGATAATAATAAATATAAGCTTAAGTCGACGCACAATATCTGGTGTGACAAGCACAAAACACAACTATCTCTTACCGAAAGTACTGTGCGACAGACATTTTTAATGTTCAAAATAGCGTATGTTTAATTTGTTTGATATTCCTACCACAATATTCACCCAGACACTCAACTGTCCTCTGACCGTAGCACACCGTGAAGCAAGGACGGATCCACAATAATTTTTGGAGGGGGGGGGGGGTAATCTGGTGGGACTGGTCGCACAGCACACAACTTTCTCTTACTTTCTAAAATTCAAAGTTGCATTCTGTACTTTTTTACCAGATTTTTTTGTGTTGAAATAAATTTAAACACACATCCCGACCGACCATTTTGGAGGATCGACTTTTTTGGAATCAAAACGAGTATTTTCATCACATGAATTTTTGACACGATCCCAATATTACATATATAGGTAGGAGAAAATAAAAATATGTATAGAAATCGAATTTTTAAATTAAGGAATGTAAAAATGAAAACTACACATATGTAACAACGTATATGTAAATTTATATATCATTAATGTTTAATGTATATTTTGTAGTTTAATTGGCTCTGAAGACGGCAGTTGATTGTGCCGAAAGTAGTGCGAAGACATGTGAGGAGTTTATCAAGAAAAAAATTTTGAATTTTGGTAATTTGATAAAACAATAATGTAGAAAAAAGTATGAGCAGGATGTCAGCCAGGAATCAATCACCGACGTTTCGGAAGCAAATCACGTCCATCCAATTGATAGTCAGTACAATACAGATGGGTGTATTTTTTTTAATAATATAAAATCACACCTTAAACATGTGCGATGTGTGCCACCAAATATATGCATTTTCAAATAATATATTGTACATGTTCAAAGTGGAATTTTTATATTATTAAAAAAAAATACACCCATTTAGAGTGTACTATCAATTGTCCTGATGAAGAACGCGAAACGTCGGCGGTTGAAATAAAAATTTTGTCTAATTTGATACCTGGCTGCCATCCTGCTCATACCTATTAACTATACAGCCAGTCTCTCAACAATAATGTAGAATTTTGTAAATAATAATCATAAAGTGTGAATGTTCAATTAGAAAAGATAGGGATATTATTTTTGCCTTCAATGGCGGGTATTACGTGTTATGCCCCTGAAGGATGATCGCATAAAGGACCGAAACATCAGCTATGGCTATTTTTCCAAATAAAACATAGAGCTCTTTTATTTAAACATCTTTAAAGTGAAATTATCTTTATCCAAAGAAAATAATTTGTCATTTATTCCATTTAGCAAGAAAATTTAATAAATACATTTTATTTTCTTCTTTGATTATTTTCAATTAAGTTGCTAAAAAGAGAGAAAAATCAAAATAAAGAAAGGGTGAAAGAGAGAGAGAGAGAAAGAGAGGCGTGTGTACATAGATTCATTAAACTTTACTTAATTTATAACAAGAAAGAAGAACATTTTAGAAAATTAATTATATTCTAATACAAGTGAAAATTTATCCAGATACTTTAAGAAAGTGAATATTTTTCACTCATCAGCCCACTCAGTCAAAAGTTTCCTTTTTAAGAATAAAAAAAAAAAAAAGAGTTAAAAAGGGATTGTATTTTTTTTCTAAGAAGTCGTTTAAGGAAAAAAAATGAAATTGAACCTAAAAAAAAAAAAATCTTAATTAAGATAAGATATGGATGGATAAATGTGTTGGGAATGTATGACAGTACCAAGGGGGGGGGTTTCAATGTGTCAAAAGCATTTTATGAACTTGCACTTGAATTAGACAAATTTGTAAATAAATTATTTAATTCGTTTTTACTTAATATAGAGAAAGTATTGGATTCATGACGTTTTGAATCCCCTGAATCCAAAAAAGTGAGTTTCGCAAAATGGACTGCGTGTATGTGTGTGTTTGTCAACAATATATCTCAAGAACGAAAAATATTATATTGAACTCATGTACCCCCTGGGGACTAACAGGAAGCTTTTGAACAAAATTCGTCAAAGACTACTAGTACTTTACTGATGGACTTTTTCAGTTTTTTTCGATTTTCCCAAAATTTTGCTTAAGCGATTTTGATTAGAATTCAAAAATCAATTATTTTTTAGATGCTCTTTAAAGTGTATATTCTCCTTTTGCTCTGAAAATTGTTTGAAGCACACTTCATAGGAAAGATTCACTAAAACAATTTTTGTTGATTTCACAATTGTGTAGGAAGAAAATTACATAAACAAAAAATTTTGTAAGTCTTTGTAATGTTTTTTTATTATGTTGTTTTGAAAGCATGTTCTTTATTTAATTTTCTTTTATTATGTTGTTTTGTAAAAGTGCTCTTTGTATAGCTAATGTTCTTTTATTATGTATTATTAGTGGAAATAAAGAATTAAAAAAAAAAAGTCTTTGTAAAAACCTTTTAAAAATGTATTGTAATTTTCGAAAGCCGTTTTAAAATTAGTGCAATTGTGTGGAAATTTTAGAATTCCCAAACTGCTTTCGAAAAAAATACAATTTTTAACGAAAATTACAATACAATGTATTAAAATTACAATACATTCTCTATTTTTCGAAGAAAATTGTAATTTTAAAATTTTTTTTGTTGTAAATAATTGAACGCATAAATTTGTAAATTTGATAATAAATGCAGAGTAGTTATAATTTTCAAGGGAAATTTGTAAACTTAGTATTCTAAAACACACTAAAATTAAATTTTTTTACAGTGTAGAAGAACAATACATTATTTAGTTTTCTCCATAATTTAAAAAAAAAAAACGTCAAACGTTATTCCCACCTCCATTGACTCCTAGGCATTCCTATGAATACAATCTAATTATTGATGCGCGTTTTTTCAAACTCACAAATATATCAAACTAGTCTTGTAATGGCAAACTATTTCAATAAAATTAAAAAAAAAAATCGTTCCGTCAAAGATATTGTTCTTAAAAAAGGCTTCGAAAAAAAAAAATCATGAATACCTTCGGATGTTTTAGGTAAGTAAAAAAGAAGGAAGGAAAAAAAGGTGGGAGGGGGTGGAAATAGAAAGAAAGGGAAAGAGTGTCGGTCGTTCCCGTTTTTCCTTTAATAGAAATATCCCATCAGATTAAATGACAGCAGCTGCCTGCCAGTAAAACTTGAGCACAAGATGACGTCACGGTGGTATTTAGAATAAACGACCCTCCCTCACCCCTTTTTTTTTTCTGTCACTCTCATTGATTATCTTAAGAGAAATAAAAAAAAGAGAGATAACGTAAAAAAAAATTTTTATTTTTACCCAGATTGGAATTCAATAATAAAGAAGGATTTCCTTTAGGGAAATTTAATAAAAAAAATACAAATACAAATAAAGAGAGAGACAGGATGACGATAATGATATCAGGAAGCGATGATTATCCTCATTAGCTATCGCTGATAGAAAGGTAATTTTATTTTTAACAAACACAAAAATTTCTATTCATTGAATTCCTATTTGGAATGCTATCA
>JAKCPI010026483.1:0-110122 GCA_023213315.1 Euborellia annulipes | reverse complement strand
TAAAAAATTAAAGAAAGAGATCTCCTCAGGTAACCAATTAATCACAAAATTAACAAATAAAAATCAAATCCCAGAAAGTAATAGAGCAAACATTTTGAAAACTGCCACTGAATTTTATAAAGAGCTATATTATAAAGAGGAAATAAAGAACGAAACTAAAATAACAAATATAGTTAAGGAAAATATTCCAGATTTTTTAGAATCTGAAGTTGAATATATAATAAAAAAATTAAAACCTGATAAAACCCCTGGAATTGATGGTATAAAAAACGAAACTCTAAAACAATTCTTGAATATAATTAAAAAACCTTTAACATTATTATTTAACAACATTTTAAGAAGTCAAATAATACCAATTCAATGGGAAATATCTAACATAGTAATTCTATTTAAAAAGGGAGATCCTCAAGACATAAACAACTACAGACCTCTGACATTATCTTCAAATATTGGGAAGATCTTTATGAAGTTGCTGTATAATAGAATGGAAAAAGTAATGATTTTTAACCAACCACCAGCGCAGGCTGGATTTAGAAGTGGATATTCTACTTGTGACCATCTTCATACTATTAATCAAATTCTAGAAAAAGCAAAAGAATATCAAATGGAAATCTATCTCGCCTTCATAGACTATGAAAAAGCATTTGATTCCATTTATCAAGAATTCATATTTGAAGCAATGATCGCTCAAGGGATAAACCCTCAATATGTGCAACTACTACAAAAACTCTATAAAAACTGCCAAGCTCGAATTATACTAGAAAAATCAGGACCATTTTTTCAGGTTAAAAAAGGAGTAAAACAGGGAGACCCTCTTTCCCCTGTACTTTTTAATTGCGGCTTAGAAGAAATGTTCCGAAAACTAAACTGGGATAAAGAAGGACTAAAAATAAACGGGACTTATTTAAACAACTTAAGATTTGCAGATGATGTTGTTGTCATAGCAACATCAAAAAATCAATTAACAAAAATGATAAATGAGCTAAATCAAGAAAGTAAAAAAATTGGATTAAAAATAAATTTTAAGAAATCAGTAGTTCTGTGCAACGGAGCTCAAGAAGAATTAAAATTTGATAAAAATGAACCAACCATCCCATGTAAAGCAGAAACTATCTATCTAGGACAATTAATAAATTTTGAAAATAAAACAACACAAGAAGTTAAAAGAAGAATTGCCCTAGCCTGGAAAAAATTTTGGTCAATGAAATACATTCTAAAAAATAAAGAAATAGCACAAAACTCAAAAATTAAAATACTTAAAAAATGTATCATACCAGTTTTAACGTATGGAGCACAAACCTGGTCTCTCACCCAAAAAAATATGAAAGATCTTGAAACTACACAAAGAGCAATGATCAGGAGTGCCCTTTGCTTAAAAATTAAAAACAAAATAAATATGGACCAACTCTACAAAAGAATAAAAATGGAAAACATCAACATTTTTATTAGAAGAATGAAATGGAGATGGGCCGGACACGTTGCAAGAATGGAAGACCAACGCTGGACAAGAATTTCGACGGAATGGTGCCCTATGGAGCACAAGAAACAAAGAGGAAGACCTTCCAAAAGATGGACGGACGATTTGGCTGCAGTGGCCGGTACGGATTGGACCCGGGTTGCAAGACAACGGATGGCGTGGAAGAGTTTGGGAGAGGCCTATGCCCAAGGGGCCTGGTTCCATCATATTAGAATAAATAAATAAATAAATGTAAATAAAGTATTATAAAAAAAAAAAAAAAAAAAAAAAAAAAATGTAACACATAAATTTATGTATGTAAAAATTTATTATATATGAACCAATAAAAGGCAATAATAATAATAATAATCCCTATGGAATTAAATAAAAGTAGCAGATAATAATAGATAAAATAAACAATGTTTAGTTAGTCCTAACAAAACAATTGAAAACAAAATTAGCAAAAACAAAAATTTATTTTTAGATAGATATTTAATGAAATACAACAGGATATTTTTTTTTTTTATATAGCTACAATACATGACACAGTCAAGGTTTCAAGTAGCGTTTTTCTATCCAAATTTAATTTAGGGGTGAAAGAGGAATGTATATTGTAGGTCTAATAAAAAGAATCTGGTATGACTAATCGCACAGCACATAATTTACCGGTTTAAAGCCGTTTTACTGGTTTTCCGCTTTGTAAAAAAACCGAAAAACCGGTTTTCAAAATTTTCCGGTTTTTCCCAAACCCTAGGTGGAGAGAATTTTGAGAAAATCGAAAAAAACTGAAAAAATACATCACGAAAGTACTTGTACTTTTTGGCCGATTTTGTTCAAAAAGCTTCGTGTCACGTGGGGGTACCTAACTTAAATATAAAATTTCAACTCCATAGTTTTTTTCGTCCTTGAGAGAACTTGTTCACACACACAGACAGACCATGTCGCGAAAACCACTTTTTTGAGGGACCTCAAAACGTGTATATCCATCAAAATCTCGACATCGAATTTTTGACATGAATCCAATACTTTCTCTCTCTATATATTAACATATATATAGAGGTAAGAGAAAGTAAAAATATTTGGCCTATTATAAAAAATTGATTTTGACAGAGTGATAACGAGAAATTAATATTTTTTGTGTAGGCCCTATATAGAGTTTATTTGTACACAAACAGTAAAAGGGAAGTATTTAAATAAATTAAATTAAATTTTTTTATCAATAAAATATTTAATACGGAATTTTGACCCAACGATTCTGAGAATTAAATACAGGATTGGTATATTTTTTTAGTTTTCATTACGAATAGTAGATTTAATTTGCACATATATTCACATACAAAGATCGCATTAAATGTATATTTCGTCCCAATAGTTAATTTATTAAAAAATAAAAATAAAAAAAAGCTCAAAATAAATTTATTTAAACACTTTGAATAAATTCTTGTTTTATTCATGTTGAATTAGCTAATGGAATTTATTATAATCCATTTGTAAATTATAAAAATATTGAAATTCCCACTAAAAACGAATAATTCAAAATAACAAGGAACATGTGCTGTGCTAATAGAGGAATGTATTATACTTTGCACCGTTTAATATGCTCCAAATAATTCTATAAAATAAAATTAATTTTATTTCTTTAGGAAACGAAAAAAAAAAACGGATGTGGTTAATTGAGATATATTTACGAGATAAAATGGCGAATTAATTCATCCTGGAGCGATTCAGGGCAATGATATTAAGTTAACAAGTTTATTTGATTATCTCCAGGTTTTGGGGGGAAAATATCAGCGCAAGGGTTTGTTAAATAGGCCTACACTTGATTCAAAATTTAATTAATTACTCGATTAAATAAGAATGCCTGGACCCCATAATAACGGTTATCTTTTACAGGGGCGCCGGAACGAATTTGAATCAGGGGGGGGCAACCTCTTCCTATATGGAGATGATATGATTGCCCTCGGGGCTTGGTGTAGGGGTTAGAGTGCTAACCTCGTATACCGAACGTCGCGGGTTCGGACCCCAGGCAGTCCGATGATTTTATTTAAGGCATTTGGATACCAAATGGCTTAAATAAGAATGCCTGGACCCCAAATAATATATATTCATAACTGTTATCGTCAAAGTCTTAAATGGCCTAAGCCGAAAAGACTGTATGAATGTGTGGGTGCATGTGAGTGTGAATGAGAAAAAAGTGTGAATGTTAAAAAAAAAAAAAAAAAAGTGATGTGATTGAAAGGGAAAGAATATAAAAAAAAAAGGTTTAATAAGAGTAATAATAATTAAAAAGAAACATTTGCTTGAATACAATTTTTATTTATATAAATATATATATATATCAATAATAATATTATTTATAAATCATGGAAATTATTTTTTTAATTTTGCCAAAATGTTGAATTCTAAAGTCATTACTATTTATAAATGTAGCCATGATATTTTGGATATCTATTTCATCTACGATTTCTGGATATGTATTTATTATGCATACATGATTTAATCGTTCTTGCGTCATTGTTGAGCGAAGATATGTTTTTATTCTTCTTAACATAGAAAATGAGCGCTCAGCGGTTGCTGATGTGGCCGGGATCACTAAAAGTAGTTTTAGAATATTTCTCAGGTTAGGAAATAATTTTTTTGATTCTTGATTAAGATTTTTGTATTTTATTACAAAATCATTCAAGCATTTAGCTTGAGGAATTAATTCCCTAAAGAAATCAAATTCTCTTTTGACCTTTTCTTCTACAAACTCATATTCTTTTAAAATATCTATAACAGATTGGTCCCAAAAACGGGTTTCTAAAATAACAATTTTTTCGATTTGTAGATATTTTAAAAACCCCGGTTGGGAGAATCTTAATTCAATCTCGTTGATTATCCCATCAATAACTTCATAGAAAGTTTTTCTAAAATATTCTTCTATTGACGTGAACTTGTGTTCAGACTCGTTAGGTTTATATAGAAATTTTTTAGGAATCTCTCGCTTTCTCGGTAACGAGGGCTCCTCAAGATTCATTTCTTTTATTTTTTTCTTTACATCCTTCCACATTTCATTAAAAAATTGTTCTGAGCGTTTTTTTTTTAAAGATTCTAAAACTAACTCAACAGCTTCCTTTGCCCCAGCTACAGTTTGCGTTTCACTTTGAAGAACATTGCTCAATTGATCAGTTAAAGAAAACATTAGATAACTAAGTCTAATTCCAAAGTATATAGAACCCTTTGATAATTGATCATAAAGTCCCCTGGCTTTGGACCCTATATCATCATTACAAGATGCTAATGAAAATAGAAAGTCCAAAACAGCAGGGTAAGTATTGATAACCCCTGACAATGAAGTATGTCTGATGGTCCAACGGGTTGGGCATAATGGCCGAGGGCCAGTTTTCTCTATTCCATGAGCCTTAGCAATCTCATGAAAATTATGTGATCGTTTTGGTGATTCTTTGACAATAACTCCTATGTCGTTTACCCATTGAAGGCAATCACGTATTAAAGGAATTCTTTTTGAAGAATCCTGCACAGCCAAATTTAGAGAATGAGCTGAACAATGAATAAATAAAGCCATTGGTTGATCTGCCAACACTCTTGATTTGACACCGTTTTTTATTCCGGTCATATTTGATCCTCCGTCATAGCATTGTCCTCGCAAGAGATCCATACTTAAATCAAAACGAATAAGCATGTCTTTTATAATATTATACAATGATTCCCCAGTCATAGAGTGAGTGTCATAGAGACCAAGAAAAAACTCATCAATTTCAAGAGTATCTTCATCTACAGATCTGATCGATATAGAAACTTGTTCTTTTCCCTGTACATCATTGGTTTCATCAACAATGAGAGAATATTCTCCTCTTTTTTTTATTATTTTAATAATTTTACGCAAAATATCATGGGAAATAATTCTCAATATTTCATTCTGAATATCTGAAGAATTATATGATTTTTTGTGTTTTAAAAATAATTTTAATTCTGGAATGTCATTTTCCCTGAGACGTAATAATTGAATGAAATTTCCTTCATTAATATCATGTGCTCTAAATGCAATTCCCTGACGAGCTAAATATAATGCTGAGGTTATTATTGTTTTTAGAGCGATTTGATTTTGTATTTGAACAGATAATGTTTGTTCAGATAATAAGGAAATAATTGGAGTATTTTTCTTCAGTGCTTCTAATTTTATAAATGATTCTTTGTGAAAAGCAGATTTTTCGTGACTTTTTAATTTTATGATAATTTTTTTCCAGTTTTTATACCCATCAATCACTAAGTTTGTTTCATGATTTTTTTCACATTTTACTAATTTTTTTCCTAGCGCTTGGACACATATGAAACAAAAAATACTTTTAGTCATTGAGTCAAAATGAAGCCAAGGGTATGTTGTGAACCACTCATTCTGAAAATTATGATTACGTCCAGATTGGGTCCATGGAGGAATATCCAAAGGTTGATACGGTTCGTTTAAAGAGCATATCTTTTCGTGTGTGTTTTTAGTAAAAGCAAAAGAAACACTCTTTACAGGAGCAGATGGATCATCGGCGATGTTTTCTGTTAAATAAATGAATAAATTATTTAATTGAATTTCCGATCTCTGAGCAAGGCAACAAAACAATAAACAAGCATAATGACTCATTTTTTGAAATTATTATATTAATACCTATGGTGTTTGTGGAAGAAATGTTACTGCTGGTACTAGGGCGATGCTCATGGTGCAAAGGACTACCCGTGCTAATGCTTCCTTTTTCTAAAGAGCCTACGAAAGAACCAGATATAATAAGAAATTTTCATTTTTTTATTAAATTTTTAGCGTACGTATATTTTTGGCGAAGAAAAATAAGTTTTTAAGAGTAGGCCTACGGCCATTCTTACCTGTTTCTTTTTTAAAATAATCATCAATAAATCGACGTTTCATTTTTTCTTCTTATAACTGTTAATCAACTACACTAAATAGTCTGTAGTCCTTTATATTTAACTTTTACAAATATATAGTTTAACAATATGCAAATTATTTAATCAAAATTTTTTTTAGGCTATATAGTAGATTTGTTATTTACTATTTGAAGGAAATAAATATTTTTAATTTTCTTTATTTTAATTTTTTTTTTTTTCCAAGGCATAAAGTCTCAAGTTTTCATGTTATCTAAATTTTATTATTTTAATTCCATATAAAATGTATTTAGAATTTAGAAATACAATAGGTCTATATAAAATAAAAAAAATTTCTTACTTTTTTAATTTTTTTTAAATTTAAATAAAAAAAATTTTAAAATATATCATTTTTAAAACTAAATGAAATAAAAGAAGAAATTTTGCCCCCCCCTGCCCCCCCTGTAGGATGCCAGGGGGGGCAATGTACCCGTGCCCCCCCAGTTCCGGCGCCTATGATCTTTTAAAGTCTTAAATGGCCTAAGTTACCGAAAAGACTTTGTGCTTGTGTGTGTGAATGGAGTGTGAATGGGAAAAAAGTGAGTGAAAAAAAAAAAATTCATTACTCCATTTAACAATAATACTTGACTAGTTACCAAGGGCGGATCCAGAGGTGTTTCTCGGGGGGGGGGGGGGTAATCTGGGTGTGACTCGTCGCACAGCACACTATTTTTTTTAATTTCGGTAATTAAAAAGCGCATTCTGTATTTGTTTGCCAGAATATAAATACGCATCAAATTTTTAAGTATTAATTTTAAAAATTTTACATTAAAAATAAATTTTTTTGCGAAAAAAGGTATTTTTTCGGAATCTCGGGGGGGGGGGGGTAATTACCCCCTCCCCGCCCTTGCTAGTTACGTGCAATTTTGACTCAAAATAGAAGTGGCGGAGTCAGGGGAATATCAATACTATTTTATAATTACAAATTTTAATCCGAGTCAGCCTAGGATGTAAAATTTATCCTACCTATGAAGTACAAGAGAAAAGAGTTCAAAAGATTTCAAGGAGAATATAAATTTTAAAGAGCATGTAAAAAATAATTGATTTTTGAATTTTAATCAAAATCGTTAGAGCGATTATTGAGAAAATTAAAAAAAAACTGAACAAGTACATCAGTAAAGTATTAGTATTCTTTGGCCGATTTTGATCAAAAGCTTACTTATTTTCACACGGGGGGGGGGGGCTACTTCTTTACAGACCTACTTTTTTTTTCCTTTTGTTTTTTTCCCCTTTTGTTTTGTTTTGTTGTATTTGTTATTGTATATAAATTTGTATTGTATTTGTTGGACCTAGCCACCGAGGACTGGTGCCTCTAAGCGGGTCGTAATAAATTTATTTATTTATTTATTTTATATAGCTTTCTTTATATTTGCAATAAAAATTGCAATCCCTTTGCAAATTTACCATTTGCCACTATGAACCATTCACATACCCCATGTCTAGGGTAAGTTTTTTTTTTTCTCGGGGGGCAGGGGATTGGAAAGCATTAAATATTTAAATCTTTTTGGCATCTTTAACCATAAAAATATCTTATTATTTAAATTAAGAAATACCTACATGTATGTGATCGAGGTACATAGGCGCCGGAACTGGGAGGGGCAAGGGTACATTGCCCCCCCTGGCATCCTATGGGGGGGGGCAGAGGGGGGCAATATGTCTTCTTTTATTTCATTTATTTTTAAAAATGATATACTTTTACTTTTGAAAAATAAAACCTAAATTAAAAAAAAATTAAAAGAGTAAGAAATTCATTTTTTTCCAAATTTTTTCCAAAAATTTTTGATAAAATCACTAGATAATTTTTTAAAATTTTAATTTTATTAAAATTGTGATTTTATTTAAAATTTTTAAAGTTTTATAGTAGATTTGTTTTTGTTTTATACTATTTGAACATATTAAATTATTTTAATTTTATAAAAAAAAATTTTTGCCCCCCCCCCCCTGATTCAAATTCGTTCCGGCGCCCCTGTCGAGGTACATTTATTTATACCATTTACCAAATGATTTAATCAAATATTCAGGGACTGCTTGGGACCCGAACTCACACCCCTTTGACATTTAAGGTTAAAGGCTCTAACAGACAGAACGCGAAATTCGCGTCGCTCAGGCTACGCGCGTATTTCGCGGCGAAAGGCGTTTTTGCTAAGCCACACAGGAAGCGTAATCTGGGCGTACGATCCGGTATTGTGTATATGTTTCAACAACCTTTATTTAATGAATTTATAAATATTTTATAAATAAAGTATTATATTACGAAAGAAATAGAATATCATTGGAAAATTAGATTTTATTTAAATCTTATTTTATTAATGATAACTTTGATTAAATATTTTTCGAGGCTTGTAAATTAGAATAAGATAATACTATTCAATTACCTCGATTCGGACTTTTTACTAATCATAGATTGGCTGCCAACAAAAAACATATTTTATTATTCACTTTTATTTAGTTAGAGGCGAAAAAACAAGTGTTTTTAACTCTATAAGTTTTTTTATTTCATTACTCATCTTGATGATTCGCCTGTTCGCGCGAAGGAGTTGTAATTTTGTACAACTCGAAAAAGCTGTCGCGCGAAAGAGAGCGTTTACGCCGCGTAAGTTCGCCCCCTGTGTGACGGGGATGATACAGTCTTGCCTTATACAACATTTCGCGGCCTTTCGCGGCGTTGAAAAAACGCCAAGCGACGCGAATTTCGCGTTCTGTCTGTTAGAGCCTTAATATTGACATATTTATCACGAATGTGTTTATTAAAGCTTTTGTGGTTTGTATTATTATCATCATGGGAGTTTTTAATTATAGACCATATTTTGTATAAATTATAAGTACAAACGTTTGACATATCAATTGTGACTATTTTTAACCTCTCGATAACGAGAAGAAAGAGAAGTAGGAGGTTTCAAAGTAAAATTAAAATTATAAGTTGAGTTGCATAATAAATAAATTTTACAACAGAAATCTTCTAACACTCTCTGGATTATTCTATTAAAAAATATTTCAAAATCCTATCGTTTTATAATCCCCTAAAAATGTCTAATTAATTATTGCTGATTACAATTAAATAATGTAGAGGGAGATTCATTAATAATTGCTACATGTTAATTCTATCGGTAGGCCTGAAGCTATTAAAAAGGCATTTATAATTTATAGTAATTAGGTTTTAGAAGGTCTCTAGTTTATCTTTACTTTATTTAATGCTATAATTGGATCTATCATTTTAACATAATAGGGGACATTGAATATAACATTTTTATTTTTTTTTTTATATCCTAGTAAGAAAAAAGAAGAGGTTTTTTCTCATATTCAGGAAGTTTATTATATTTCAAGGTCAATCATATTAATGCCATTTTTTTTTTAACACTCACACTTTTTTTATCTCCTTCACACTCATACACCATACATACGCACAGTCTTTTCGGCAACTCAGCCCATGTACGACTTTTGACGATAACCGTTATTTGAATTACTATATGTTTTTGGGGTCCAGGCATTCCTATTTAAGCCTTTTGGTATCCAAACTACCCACGACCCTTGGTATACAAGGCAGAGGCGCTACAAACTAGACCAAGCCCGAGGGCCTATAATAATGCCAGCTAATTTTCTTTTACTTTTTATTAAATGAAAGTTATGGAAACGAAAAAAAAATTTACTGTCGAAATTTTGATGGAAATTCACTTTTTGAGACCCTTGATATCAAAAAGGAGTTTATCCCCCCCCCACCGAAAAAATTTTCTGGTTCCGGCTATGGAAGCAAAATACAAATTCCTGTTTGATTATAAATTTCTGATACCAACTTTCGGGAACAGAATATATCTTGAAAAAAATCTAGCGCGACAGCCCATTAGATAATTTTCGAATACCAATGTTAAGACAAAATTGTAAGATATTTGCAGTTGGACCAGATTTTTACTTTTTTAAAAGAACTATTGAATAGCCCTCGGGGTTTGGCGTAGAGGTTAGCGTGCTAACCTCGTATACCAAAAGTCGCGGCTTCGGACTCCAGGCAGTCCGATGATTTTATTTGGGTACCAAATGGTTAAATAAGAATGCCTGGACCCCTAATATGTATATTAATCTCTATAACGGTTATCGTAATGTCCAATAAGGCATGAGTTGCAGAAAAGACTGTGTTAATGAGAAAAAAGTGTGTTGTTTAAAAAAAAAAAAAAAAAAAAAAAAAACTATTGAATAGAAATGATATTAAGAGGAGAAACGGCAATTATTTTATTTTCTTCTAACACTGTACAATTTTAAAACAATTTTCTCGCCGTCATTTACAATTTTAAATACATCATCAAATGCAGAATGTCTGCCTTTTATTAAATTTTTTATTCTCAGATCATTATTTTTATTACATTTCAGTTTCCCTTAAAACCCCAAAATACAAAGTGCAAACTTTTCGTGGTGTTGTAAATTAATTATAATACTGTATAATATAACTTCATTTGACTTTGATGCTAAATTTTGTTTTATTTAATTTACGAGATGAATTTCATCCGCTTGATGGTAATAAAAAAAATAATGATTCTAGTGAGAACTTGGTCCCGCAGTCATGGTCCATGGCTTTAGGGGGAGTCAGAAGATGAAGAGGAGAGTTTGCAACTCATCTGATAAAAATTTGCTCTTTCTTTAGCAAGAATTTTGTTTTTATTATCAATCAGCCTAAAAAGTAAAAAAAAAAATTAATTGATTCCCGATTGGTTCAAAGAAATCCTAGAGGAAGTTTCTAATTGAAACGAATTATAATAAGAAATTAATTAAAGAAAACAAAGAAATTTTCTTTTTTTTTTTAATATTTTAAAAGTCTTGGAAAAAGTGATTTAAAAATAAAATAAGCCTGGAATAAATTAAGACAATCGACAAGGAATGCGTTGTATGGACCTGAATCTTAATCAGATTCTAATTAAACAATCTTGAGGGACTTTTTTTTTTTCTTAAATTTAAATCTCTGTTTTCGATCAGCGAGTCGGCTCGAAATAAATCTAGAAACAAAAGAAGAATTCAATCTCAGATGGAGATGCTGATAGCCGAGGAGATGGCCAGAGAGGATAAGTGAGGCCCAAAGGGCCTCAAATGCCAGGTGACACCGTCCCTTTTAACTCGCCGAAATTTACAGCTTAATTCAAGATTGCGAGGGAAGATGCTGCTCTATGGATCAGCAGCGGGGGTGTCAATATGAAAAACGTTGGCTCCCTCCTCGTGCGTTGTATACAAACGTCAAGAGATGGGAATGTATAGTTTACAACATGGAAATCTAAATAAATAACTTGGGAGATTTATTACAAATACGAAGGGGGACAAACTTTCTCAGCAACTGCCTTTTGAAAGGCCCAACCGAGCCAACGGAACAAATCCGCCCTTTCAATTGTGTCAATTAATGCTTTTGCAAGCCCATAAAATCAATTGATGTTTGTTTCCAAGCATAACGAATTTACACAACAGTTTAATCCTAGAAAATCCGAAATCACAATTGGCAGCATTCTGTAGAAAGAGACAAGCAACTCGAGAGGGATCTTAAATAGGGCTTAAAGGAATTTTAGGTAAAAAAAATATCAAAGCCATTTTCTTTTAATATTTATAAATTAGAGGACCTTTTTCGGCATCTGAGGTCATTTTGACCCCGTGCTTAATTATTTTAAAATGCCCTAGTTCAAAATAATAAAGAAAGAATCAAAAAATAGAATATATTTGCTTGGAACAAATGCAAAAAAAATCTCAAACACTACATCAGTAAAGTGTGCTTAAAACAATTTTCACAAAATTTTACTGATATACTTTTTTAAAGATCATCTAAAAAATAGTTAATTTAATCAAAATCGTTTGAATCAATTTTGAGAAATTGGAAAAAAAAACTGAAAAAGTGCTTCAGTAAAGTACTAGTACTTTTTTGCCTGTTTTGTTTAAAAGTTTATTTTAACCTTCCAAGTGGGTACCTAACTTAAATATAGGGACCTCAAAACATGTATCTCGACAGAATATTTGACATTATCGCAATACTTTCTTACTATATATTACATATATAGGCAAGAGAATGTTAGTATATATGCAGATGCAACAAATAGGCCTCCCCCTCCCAAGAGCTCAGATTTTTTATTTTAATTTTATATTCTTAAATATATAAAATATTTCAAAAAATATCTTCGAGTATACAAACTGTACAAAATTAGACAATTAAATATATTTTGGCCAAATTTGAGAACCTATTTGTAAGTAAATTTTAAGAAAAAAAAGTTTGCCCCAACCCCCAAGAAAAAGTTGAAATGACGTCACTGTATATGTGCTGTAGACGTAAATTAGTAGAAGCTTATATAAGAAATATAATATTTTCATTAAATTCATCCTCTGCGTGTGGGCCCTGGTCGGAATTAAAATTTAAACATTTAGTTAACAAAATTTATAAAATTCCTAATGTTATAGACTACTTTAAATTTCAGAAAAAATTAGGAACTTGTAAGAGACAACTCCTGAAAATAAAAAAAAATATCTTTTATGTTTTTTTATAAAATTTTGCAAGAAGAACTTGCTCTATAAAGAAGTAAACTTTCACATCATATTTTTACTTTAAATTTCTTCGAAATTGCTCATGCATTTATAAAAGGTTTCGAGCAATTAATCGAATTTAACTTGGAAGAGGAGGAGAAATCCCTATCTCGAGGGAACCACACGCCCGCAGCAGGTCTGCATATTGAACCTTTGAGGACACACAGGGATACACACGCCCACACCAGGGCCACTTATTCTTCTTCTGGTCACTTTCACATCTTCTGTGTGTGTTCCTGGTGTGGGCGTGTGGATCCCTGTGAGTCCCTAAGGTTCACTATGCAGACCTGCTGTGGGCGTGTGGATCCCTCGATCATTTTTAATCATTTTTACTCGGGTTCTAGTAAACTTCAAAAAAATAATAAAATTGGTATTAAAAAATTTGTACATAAAAGTAAAATATTTTGTTTTTAACATTTCAAGCTAGATTTATTTAAATTTGCAACCATTAGTTTGAATAAACTTTATCGCTTAAGCCGGGCATCAAACTTTTCTCAGAAGAAAACGAAACAAACTTACAGGTGGTCTCTTATCTTTAATTTTGCTATATACATCTGACAAATATTTGTTTATATTTATATTTAGAACAAAAAAAAAAAAAAAGAGGTGAATGAATCAATTTAAATTTCAAATTCCTTATTAATATTTTCAACAGTAAATACTAGTTGGATGACACGGATAAAGTGGCCAACTAAAATCTGATGCGAGCACGTAAATCAAAGACATAATAAAAAATAGACGAAATAAAGTTGATAAATGTCCGACAGAATATATTTTTTTTTTCCTAACAATTTAGAACAAATTAGTATCCCGTTCATTTATAAAGAAAAAAAATTATTAGGAATCGTATTGATAGAAGAAAATTGAGGAAAAAAAGAGATGGTGAAATATAAGCGCAAAAAAAAAAGAAAGATAAGCTAACACACACACATGCAGACAGATAGACAGACAGACTTCGTTAGAATGTAAATAAACAAATAGAAAATAGTGCAAATAAAAAGATGACGAGTCGTTCGTTAATTCGTTTATTAAACATCTTCTGACCTCTAATTCACATCAAAATTTTTGCACTCCTGAGTCCTAGCACAAGAGGCGAGACTTATAGCTCTGTGCTATAACTATACATTTTTATTTAGAAACTAAATAAAAACAAATCAGAAATTAATTTTTTTTATTTGCCCCTTTCAATCTACGGCCCAGAAATTTAATTTAATTTTCAAAATACTGTATTGATTGAGAAATATACAAAATTTGTGATTTGAATGGAGGTCAGGTGATGTTTAATAAACGAATTAACGAATCGTCTTCTTTTTATTTGCTCTACCCACTTAACAATTCATTTAGAAAAATATGGAAGGTGTCTAAATGGCCTCAGGTGCCGAAAAAGGTCTTAAAAAAATAACCTTAAATAAATAACGAGTTTTAAAATAAAAAAAAAGTATAAATAAAAATTTTTTATGCTTTTATTTAAATTGAGCCATTTGGTATCCAAATGGCTTAAAATAAAATCATCGGACTATCTGGGAACTGAACCCGCAACCTTTGGTATACAAGGCTAGCACACTAGCAACTACACCAAGGCCCGAGGGCGTGCGCTCATTGATAGCTTAAGGAATTGTCTATTCTTGGAACCTCAGAACCCCCTCTGAGCGCCCCACGTTTTTATTTTAAGTCATAAATATTCAACAATTTGAAGTTTTTTAGTTCAATTTAAATAAAAGCATTAAAAAAATATTTTTTTTTTTTATTATATTTGTATTTTAATCTAAGGGAAAATGGCCTATAAATATAAAATTTCAAATCTCCAGCTCATCGGGAAGTGTCTTAAATCCCGACTAGAAATTTTAATGTGAGACCTATTGGGGCCTCATTGGGTTGCCCATTAGGGACGTACATTGGGATGTCACGCAAAAACCAATCTGGCCCTAATTGGGCAATCCCACTTGGGCCCCGATGAGGAAGTCCCAAAGAGGTCCCAAAGAGGCACCCCATCCCCTAGCCTCATAGGGAAATCCTATGTGGCCCCATAAAGATCCCTCAGGGATGTCACGCAAAAGCCAATCTGGCCCTAATTGGGCAATCCCACTTGGGCCCCGATGAGGAAGTCCCAAAGAGGTCCCAAAGAGGCATCCCAACCCCTAGCCTCATAGGAAATCCATAAGTGGCCCGTCCTTCAGTTGTCATTTTTATAAAGTTGATCCTTAAATAAATAAAAATAAATAAATACATTGCCTGAAAATGATTTAGCATATGATGATTAGGAAATTCAAGATGAAGAAAGTGAATTAATTTCTATTTCGCTTCAATTAAATTCTTAATAAAGGAAAATCAAATAATTATATAAATCAAATAATATTTGTTTTGATATCAATTTTCTTTAATTTGAGAATAAGATTACATATCTTTAAAATTTTTTTAAAAATTCCATTTTCTCTTTGTGTCGATTTCAATATTTCTTGAGATTCGTTACTAAAATTGTTTAAAAAGATATGGATGTAAAAATAAGTTTATATCTCTAAAATAAATCACATTAATTTTTTTTACCTTGGCTATATATCTATAGTATTACCATCAGCTATCACATGTGGGAAAATATTTTTCCTTTCGCAAAAAATTTCTTTTAGTTCTCTGGAAATGTGAAAAATAAATAAATTAATTTTATAAATTTATAATCTTTTTTACTTTCTCGTATAGAGAAAGTTATGTAATCGTAAAAAAATTCGACTTCGAAATTTTGATGTTTCTCCACGTTTTGGACCTCCCTGAGTCCAAAAAAACCATTTTTGGCATTATGTCTGTGTGTGTGTGTGTGTGTGTGTGTGGTGTGAACACGATTGCTTAAAAACCAAAGCAGCTAGATCGATGAAATTTGGTATATGCTCGTTACACAAAAATTGTAGATTTCTATCAACTTTTGGAGTAAATACTTCACTTGGAAGTAGTACTTTACTTAAAAAGTTTTTTCGAAAATTTTGAAATTTTCAATTTTTTTTGTTATATTATGATAAAATACTCTATTTTAAAAAGTTTTTATTCTTTGACATTTTTTTGAAAACTGAATAGTTTTTGAAATAATCACAGAAGAAATAGAAAATTTTCGTTAATTTTGATAAAAAATCAAAACAAAATCATACAGGTGTCATTAAAAAAAGGGCAAATATAAACAAATGAATTTGTGAAACAAATGAATTTGTTTATATTTCAAGTCCCTTAAAATAAATGAAATAGAGGTTCAAATAAAATTTCAAGAAACAGTTGCCCTGAACTAATTATTTTATATTGATTAGCCATTTAGACAATGGCCTCAGATGCCGAAAGAGTTGAAAAAACAAAAAATATTTTCAGATTTGAAATGACAGCTTGGGTGTTCGCTATTTTACAATTTAAAAATATTTTTAATTATATTCAAAGAATAATAAAGAATGAAGTATAAAGTTTAGTTTAATAGCCTCGCAATAATTCATTGGCGAAGTTGAAGCTCCTCCGACCGCCTCTAATTAGCTTAGCAAAAGGATCAAACATAAAGGAGAGATCCTTGCAGACCACAGGGACCACAGGACCATGTCCCTTGTAATTCCGGGATATGGGACATCTCTCTGAAATGCTTTTTTATTATTTTAATTAACTAAAATATTTTAATTAATTTTTTTTTTTAATTTAGAATTAATGGACTGTCAATGGATGCAAGTTCGTCTCGTAATAAAAAATAATTAAACTTGTCTTTGAGAGAGAGTTACAAACGCAAAGGAGCTCTGTAATATAGACAAAGAATACAAATTCTTAAATATTTAGATCGATCCCAACCCTGGCTGAGAGGTTTTCTGACCGTGATGTGCATTCGGAACTACAAATAAATTTATATATAGGCCTACTAATAAGAAAAGTAAATTAATTATCTGGTAAATTATGTATACTCGTATTTATAACCGGTTTAACAATTTCATCAATTACCAGTCAGAGGACTCTTGATTTAGTCAAGGCCAAACGAAAAGTTTTCATTCATTCAATTTACGAGAGAACATCGCTAGTAAAGGTGAAATAAAATACAATGATGGTCTCTGAAATTGCTAAGACGGCCAGCTGGGTTCAGAATTCAGATCAGAATGTAGATCGTAACATGTTAGATACTGGTATATGGATTTGCACTTGAAGAAGGCCACAAAATGAGTGAGCGAAACGTTGTTTCTTATACAAAACACAAAAACATTTAATAACAACAATTGTGTAATCCTTTGATCATAGCACAGTGGTAGAGTATTCGCCTCTTCAAGGTTTCGCATCACAAAAATTTATTTCAATATAATTGGCTACCAATAAATTGTGACGGGGTCTAAATGGCCTCCGATGCCGATAAAGACCTTAAATAAATTAAAAAAACAACAATTTAGCTTTAGCTCTCAAAATAAATATTGGTTAGAGCAAAAAATAAAACATTAAGGGCCTATCCCTCAGATAAGCTTGACTTGACTTTTTCACATCTAGTTAAGCTAATCAAATAAGAGCCCAAGTCGTAGTTAGTTAGCTAAGACCCAAAGTTCGGTATGAGTTAATCCTTGATCCTTAGCACAACAGGCAGAAACACTCTACCACTGAGCTATGGCCCTTTATTTTATTTTATTTTAATTTTTAATATTTTTTTTAAATTATCAAGTTGCTAACTTCTCAAAGCATTCCCTATACCTCAGATTGCTAATTATATGTGTGAAAAAAATCATTTTTTTAATTTGGTATAAGCGAGTTCTTGTTTACTATATCGATGATTTGCTATCTGCTATTAATTATAAGTTAAGTAACTTGCCCTAAAGTATTGAAGTTCCCCTCTCCGTCAAAAAAATGTTCTAAAATGTCGCCATCTATTGCGATAAACTATTGAGACTAAAGCCCGTAGTTAGGCAGCCCAAATGGCACACGTTCACTAATATATATAAAAAGATAAATTTAATTATGGTAATACAAGGACGATCGCCCATATTGTCTGCTTTGAAAAGATATTTCTTAGACAGAGCAGCTGCCCATTTGGGCTGCCTAACGTTCCGGGCTTTAATCATAAATACTATTCTAATAGATGTATGTCTATTTTGTCGAAAGGATTCTCTTATCAGAAGCGTATGATGTTTATTTTTAGGGGTCGGAGGAATTAAGATTTTCCTTTTTTTTTACTTTTTGCTCGATTTAATTGTTTCTGAGAATAATGGATGGCGTCATCTCTTTGTCACTTGCACTCTTGATCTTCCCTCTCTTTCTATTTGGGTGTAAACTCTGCATTAATCCAATACATTTTTACACTTTTATTCTCCCTTGCATCACTATTTTTTTTTTTTTATTTCATTAAGGTCTTTTTCGGCAGCGAAAGCCATTTAGATCCCGTCTCTATTTATTTCACCTGGATTGTTAGCCAATCCAATTGAATTGTCGCATGAGACGGGATGCGAACCCGCGACCCTTGGTATATATAAAAGGCCAGCATCCTAACCACTACACCAAGGCCCGACTACCCTCATATAGTACGATCATGAATATTAATATTTTTATTGTTATTTCAGTTACTGTATAGGGGTATGTTTTTGTGAAATAATAAATTTTTATTAAACTTGTAATTCAATCGGTTTGTTTGCCCTGTGAATAAAATTACGGATTTTTTTTTTTAACTGATTTTAAACAATTTTTGTTGATATTTGATTCCTCTTTTTGAAATGCCGTAAAACTAAAAATAAAAAAATCTGGTGTGACTGGCGCACAGCACACAACTTTCTCTTACCTTCGGTAATCGAAAGTTGTGTTCTGTGCTGTCACACCAGATTTTTGTGTCGTCTATGTGTTTAGTTTCCGACAGTACGGTACATTCGATTTTCAAGATGTAAAATTTATAAGTATGGCAAAATGTTTATATTTTGTTACCATGGCAACCATTTCTTCTATCTTTTCCATGGAGTACAAGAGTAAAGTGGCCTTCAGAACATTTCAATCACAAAATGAGAATATACATTTTAAAAGAGAATCTAAAAAATAATTGATTTTTGAATTTTAGAAAAAAATCGTTGGAGCAAATTTAGAGAAAATCGAAAAAAACTGAAAAAGTGCATCAGTAAAGTACTAGTACTCTTTGGTCGATTTTGTTCAAAAGCTTCGTGTCACGTCCCATGGGGGTGCCTAACTTAAATATACAATTTCAACCTCCTAGCTCTTTTCGTTCTTGAGATATTTTGTTCACAGACAGACACACAGACAGACACACAGACACACCACACACACACACACACACACACACACACACACACACACACACACACACACACACACACACACACACACACACACACACACACACACCCACAGACAGACCATGTCGCGAAAACCACTTTTTTGGATTCAGGGGACCTCAAAACGTGAAGATCCATCAAAATCTCGACATCGAATTTTTGACATGAATCCAATACTTTCTCTCTATATATATATTACATATATACACAGGTAAGAGAAAGTAAAAATGCTAGTCTATATATAATTTTTTTAAAGGGTTTGATTTAATCTGAAACCCTGCTGCTTGCTTTCGGAGACAGAGACACAAACCTCAAAACCAACCACCTTTCGGCACTAGATTATTTATTCTAGCATATTAAGTGCTTTGTCTGTCCGTCTGTCGTGCTACGAAGTAGATAACTAATAATACGAAAAAAATTAATTTGTATTTTCCTAATCATAAGCAAAAGCAAATTTTAATTCGTTAAATGTTTTACTTGTTTATTCTTTTTCACTCTTCCTATTTCGCTCTCTCTCTATTTCTAAATATGAATAGACCAAGTTTAAATTCAATGAACACCAACGGCACCTATTTTTAATTTAATTAATTTTTTCACCTAGCTTAGGCTCCCCGCCAAGTCTTTTTGCAAAAATAATGAGCCTGAAAATATCTCTGCATATTTTACAATCAAGCGGGTGTGACTTTATCCCTCTCTAATCAGGCCAATGGAATCAAATAGGAAGGAATTAATATCCAGATGACGCGAGATAATTGTGTTAATTAGGAGTAATCCCCGAACCTGGATCTTGCACTTACCACCTGAATATGACACTGGACAGAATAATCTACAAAACTTCATTTTTCAAAAGGTCATTGGTGATTAAATAGAGCTTTAGCTTATTGAGTTTTGAAATATTTATTTATTTATGAAAGAACTTAAAGGTCAGGAGTTCATTTTAATTAATAGAGTTTATATCTTTCTTAGAAGATAAATGCAATTTGTCTAATTAAATCCAATATAATTGATATTGATCTCTAAGGGCAAACAATTAAATGTGGTGCCCTCGGGGCTTGGTGTAGGGGTTAGCGTGCTAACCTCGTATACCAAAAGTCGCGGAGTTCGGACCCCAGGCACTCCGATGATTTTATTTAAGCCATTTGAATACCAAATAGTCTCCCAATAGATATATTAAAACATACCGAGTATCGTTTAAAGTCTTAAATGGCCTAAGCAGCCTTGGTTAGAGAATTAAATAGGTCTATAGACTAATATAAATTGGCAAAAGGGCGGAAGACTCTTAAGGGAAACAAAAATTATTGAAAAAAGTTCATTTGTCTTATGGGTATATGTTACAACCCAAAGTGTTTTTTTAGGAAAACTAGTTTATCCTTACGCACTTAGGATAAACTACAAAACGCAATTTATAGCTGTGATGTTATATTCTTAAGAGGGGTAGAATAATGAAGACGTAGCTAGAGTTTTTTCTTTATTTATTTAATTCACACAGGTGACGTTTCGGTTCGGCATGGAGATGACCATGACAAACGTTCGAAACGTCGGCTAGAAATAAATAAAAGGTTTTTAGTTTTCATTCTGGCTGCTCACTTCCGAGGAGAGTCCTCCGAAAAGACCTTAAAATAAATAAATACAATGTGATTGTGAAAATTTGAAACATGCTTGTTTAATTATTATACCTGAGTATTATTTTATTTTTTTTTTCTTTTTCATATTTGATTTAATAAAATTTTTGTCTTACCTATAGGTCCAGTTATGAACTGGATCAAGATTTATTGTCTTTTGATTTTGTACATTAAATTAAACTATTTAATTAAAAAAAGAGATAAATGTTTATTAAACACCTTCTAGATCGATATAACATCGACACATTCGATATAGCTACCTCGGGCATAATTAATTTTCATGACGGCGAGTCTCTTCCGCGACTCTAATTAAACCACAAAACGATTTGTACCATTCGAAAAAACGAATTCTAGTAACGCCTCTTATATATATAGGAATGTGTTTTTTTTGTAGCGTTTTCTTCCTATTAAATCAAATTAAAAAAAAAAAAAACCTGGAAAATATAATTTTTAGGGTATTGGAATAGTTAAGAAATTAATAATACAAACTCCAGGCCTGTCGGGCAAAAGGTTATCAACCAGTGTATAATCTTAGATGGGTTGAATTGATTATTTTAAAACTCTAGAGTTAGAATAAAATCTGGTGTGAGTGATCGCACAGCACACAACTTTCTCTTACTTTTGGAAAGAGAAGTTGTGTTCTGTGCTTGTCACCTCAGATTTTTCGTGTCGAGATATATTTAGATCCGCCGATATATTAGAATTCCAGATGTAAAATTTTTTTATTTTTTTTATTTATAAAAAACATTCACACTTTTTCTCATTCACACTCACACTCACACACACATTCACACTGTCTTTTCGGCAACTTAGGCTATTTAAGACTTTGACGATAACCGTTATGAATATATATTATTTGGGGTCCAGGCATTCTTATTTAAGCCATTTGGTATCCAAATGGCTTAAATAAAATCATCGGACTGCCTGGGGTCCGAACCCGCGACTTTTGGTATAAGAGGTTAGCACGCTAACCTCTACGTCAAACCCCGATGGCGATGTAAAATTTATAAATATAGGAAAATATTTATATCCCGTTACCATGGTAACCATTTCTCCTATCTTTCCTATGAAGTACAAGAGTAAAGTGTGCTTCAAAAGATTTCAAGGGCAAAATGAGAATATACATTTTAAAAAGCATCTAAAAAATAAACCTTTTGTCAAATAGTTTGAAAAGAACAAATTAATGGCTGAGTGATAATTAACAGGAACAGGTAGATGTAGGCAGCCAGCAAAGAACGAAAACTTTATTTAAATATCGACGACTTTTCGGGAACGCATCGCTCCCATCTTCAGGACGATAAATCTAAACAACATTAACAATTTATCGCCCTGAAGATGGGAGCGATGCGTTCGAAAAGTCGACGATATTTAAATAAAGTTTTTGTTCTTTTGCTGGCTGCCTTCATCCCTGTTCCTGTTAATAAAACTTTTGGCCGATTTTGTTCAAAAGCTTCGTGTCACGTCCCACGGGGGTGACTAACTTATATATTAAATTTCAACCTTCAAGCCTAATAAAATAATAAAAATTTTTCGAATTGCTCGCTGTTGGATTCTTTTTTGGACATCTTAGTCCATATGAACTTTAAACGCTACTTATATTAATTACAATACGGTCCAAGGCATGGGCGTACCCAGCGAGGGGCAGGGGGGCAGCTGCCCTCACCCCCCCCTAGAAGCAAAAAAAAAAAATTTAATGTTTATAAAGTGATGAAACGAAACAAAATTGGTGGATGGCGACGGGGAATTCTTTTTTGTTAGGACTCGAGGGTTTTTAGGCCTTTAATTCGAAGGCTTTACCCCTCTATATAAAAAATAGCTATGTCACAATCTGGACGACCATGATCTGCCCCCCCTGGACGACCATGATCTGACCATGCCCCCCCCTAGATTTGATCCTGGGTACGCACATGGTCCAAGGCATATTTATTTGGACCCTGTTACGCATTAGTGTGTCAAACGCCACCTACCGAGTTTTAAGAAAATTAACATTAAAGTTTTTTGTTTTCATTGGATTATATATAATTTTTTTTGTCAATTGTGCAAGTAACATTAAATATACCTGATAAATTTTATAGGACATATTTTATAAAAAATTCTATTAATTATAGCATTTGAAACAATATTCCGTGCTTAACTCAATTTTTAATTTTTTTTTGGCGCTTGACACACTAATGCATAACAGGGTCCATTTATATCATTTGGTATCCGAAAAATTTAAATAAATCTTCATCGTACTGCCTGGGTCCGAACTCACTCCCCTTACCTTTTAGATTATGTTCATTTTGACATTCTTCAAGATCTCTAACCTGTCGTCCACGAAGTGGAGGGGGGGGTGGCTGGCAACTGGCTTCTACCGGCTGACAAATGAAAAAAAAAAAAAAATTTTTGATGAATGAATTCCTCTTCTCTAAAATGATTTATTTATTTATATATCAAAAAGTTTATTTTTTTGATCGTTTTCATCAACTTATAATGTCAAAGAGCGCAACATAAAGCAATTCTTTATAGTTTCTAGACTATTATAGAAAGTGGCTAGAAATAAAGACATGTCAGTAGTCAGAACTGATTTAAAACTTGGCTTGACTTTTGAGCTACATCTCGGTCTAGATAGAATATCAAATTAAACTCCCCCTCACCTGTTTAATGGGAAGATTTATGTCTCTCTCTCTCTCTCTCTCTCTCTCTCTCTCTCGCTCTCGCTCTCTCGCTTAACATGCTTCATAAATTCATCAGTTTTCTTAATTATCTCTCTTTATATATTTCCTTGGTCTCAAAGGCTCTTAAACCATTCTCTCTTTTCTTTTACAAATATATCTATGAATATTTAGGATTTATTATAATTTTTCAAGGAGACATGTGTGATTTTATAAATGAATTATAGCACTCTGCATAAGTATACATCATTTCAAAAGAGAAATCATTATAATGGATTCTTTACACTCTAAATTGTCCAAACGACTGTCGCTACCTTTCTCAGGGGGATTTAGTACGAAAAAGACCTTAACCTTCGTACGGTCTTCGTTTTAACCCTACACAAGAAGTCTTTGGGCTCATATTGACCCCAAGCTTTATACTCATTATATTAGATTGAAGGAACCTTTTTCACAATATTATATTATTATATATTATTTGAATAATATACATTGGAAAAACCGGCCAGCAATAAATCCTTATATACTAAATATAATAATAAAATAATAATAGAAGGGCTTTAAATACTACTGGGGTCATATAGACCCCAAGAACGAATGTGTAACAATTTCTATAGTGCCCTAAATAAACTATTTTAAATTTCTAATTGTGAAATTCATATTTAGAACGACAAAAAAATAAAAGTCAAAAAAGGAGAAATTTCCAAATATAATAGTTGAAAAGATACAAAGGCTTGAAGTGCTCCTGGGGTCATATCAGGGGCGTATTTATGGGGGGGGGGCCGAGGGGCCCGGGCCCCAAACACATATACATATATAGGGATATACAGACATCAGCGCAACAAATTTTTCCGCAGGATGGACAACTTTGGTTCCGCAATAGAAAAAATGGTCCTCAAAAAATTTCGTGTGAAAAAAATATAGTTTCTTAAAAAAAAAATTTTCCGCAGAAAAATTTTTGAGTTCGGCCCCCGAAAAAATTTCTATATACGCCCCTGGGTCATAGACCCCAAATACCGTATGAAGGTCAAACAAATTAAAAAAATTTAGTACTGTCCTTAATATTTTTTTTGTGGTTAAAAAAATCTTTAATAATAATTACATTAATCATCTGACATTATAAAAGTATCTTCAGAAAATATTATATTCCTTTGAGTACAAAAGGTATCCACTTTCAAAGTAAAATTTTAATTAGATCTTTGATAAAAAATATTTTCTTTAAATAAAAGTCTTTTTTTTTTTTTTTAATAAAGAGCTAACTCTAGGCGAAGTATTTAGATGTACCTAATAAAAATAATTCTTGTTTCTACCATCGACAAATCATTATATTTTTTAACTTGAGGGTTGTCTTATTTTTTTTTTCCTTTGAATTAAAATAATTTTAAAGTGATTTTGAATAAATTTTCGGCTAGGACAGGAAGCGAATCTCTGACTCCTGAGCAAAAGAAGCGTGTCTTTCTCCTCTAAGGTCCTGATGCATTTATATAGAAAATAAAAATATTAATAAGAGGGTAGAAATGAGAGTCACCAGGTTATTTCTTTATTCGTTTAATTCACACAGCTGACGTTTCGGTTCCATGTTTGAACCATCCTCAGATCTGGCGAAAAGTCATTATGAAAGTGTCATAGTGGATTTTAAACTTGTTGAACAACTCTTATATAATAAATATATACACAGTATGAGATGACCAGGTACATAAAATGAAAATAAAAATGATTTCTCAAAATAATTGAAAAAAGTTAAAATTAAAAGAAATTTTTAGATCTTGTTTAAAAAAAAAAAAAAAATTAGAACATCTTTTCTTTTATGCCAGCTGGTCTCAGTTAAATTCGTTTTAATCTTTCAGCTCCAACTTTTTGTTAAAATAAATTACAAACAGTGTAAATAAAATGAGTCACTCTTAAAATTGGGCCTTAATTAAATTATGTTAAAGGCACAAAACGACGAAAGAAACATTTTGTTAATGAACAAATAATAATTATTCTTACTTGCATCATTCCTTTTTGTTTAAAATTTTAATTTTTAATTAAACAATTAATTGTTTAGTTTTTTATTATGGAAAAAATAGATCCAGTCAAAAGAATTTGTTTCATAGAGGTCTGAAGTTCACCCAACCCTTATTGTCAAATAAGGCTAGCCAGAGGAAAATAAAAGCCTAGTTAACTTAAAGGAGTGTAGAAGAGGACTTTTTGCGTCCTTTTTTATTAAATAAATTAGAAATAAATTATTAAAAAAAAAAAACATTCTTAAGGAAGTGGATTTGCAGCCAGGAGAATAAAAAACTATTTTAATTTCTTTTGATCGACGTTTCGGACGCCAATCGCGTCCTTCTTCGGGACCTGCAGTCAATAAACATTTATTGAAATTACAATTGCTTTACACAAAAAATATATAACATTCTTTTTTATAAATAAAAACATTATTTCTTACCAAAGATTGTTAAAAAACAAAAAAAATTGTCCCTTAGTTCCAACCCAACTGTGATTGGCTAAAGAGGACACGATATTAACTCCAGCTAAAACAACTTTGGCTGCTCCTCTCAGTGGCGCGACCAGGGATTTTTTAAGGGGTTTTAACCCCCCTCCTCCCAGGAGAGGACAAAATTCAGGTTGCCAGACGTCCGGGTTTGGCATCCGGATCTGAGAAATGTCCAGATTTTACTAATATAAACCGAAAAAGTGGCCAAAAAGAGGGGAAAATTGCCTAAAAAAAAAAACAAAAGGTCGTCTGTCCTGATCTGGCCTCAATAAATGATGGTAACCCTATATGGACCCTGTTACGCATTAGTGTGTCAAGCGCCAGCTAACGAGTTTTGAGAAAATTAACATTAAAATTTTTTGTTTTCATTGGATTATATATAATTTTTTTTTGTCACTTGTGCAAGTAACATTAAATATAAATTTTTTTAAGACATATTTCATAAAAAATACTAAATAAATTAAAAAAAAAAAACAAATGTTATTCTACGTTAACTTGTATGTTCTTTCTGGTGTTTTGAGCAGAATGGAGCGCAGAAGAAGTTTAATTAAAAGTCAATTCTTTTTCAGAGACTTGTTCAGGTTCAGGAATGGATGCTCCCTTTTCGTTTCGGCCATTTCGAAAGCCTTCATCAGAACCTTTGTCTAGATTTATTAAAATAATATTTATTACAATATATTATAACCATATGAGATTTACGTACGTATTTTTGTACATTAATTTTTTATACATTAATAAAAAAAAATAAGTAAATATCATATGATTATAATACATTGTAAAAAAATTATTATTTTAATAAATCTAGACTAAGTTTCTGATGAAGACTATCGAAATGGCCGAAACGAAAAGGGAGCATACTGAACAAGTCTCTGAAAAAGAATTGTCTTTTAATTAAACTTCTCCTGCGCTCCATCCTGCTCAAAACACCGGAAAGAAAACACAAGTAAATTGCTTACAGGTGTCACACCAAAAGAAAAAAATACAATAACATTCCGGTACAAAATGATATTTTAAAAATATTTAGGACCCTAGTTAATTTCTATCATAACTATAATAGCTCTTAGTTCTACTGAACGGTCTTATAATCCTCATAATTTTCAAAATAGAATCCTCTTGATTTCAACAATTATTCTAGGTTGAGAGGATATTTCCATCTGGCCAAACTGATCTAAATTTAATTCAAATGCACTTTGCAATTAATAATAGGTCTATACATAATTAAATGAAATTCCCTAACTAGATTTGCCATAAGTGTCTAGTTTATATAAAGCACTATTTATTTACGTCCATCTCTTGAAATAAATTTATATACGATAATAAAATAAAAACAGTGGAGAAAAAAAAAATTGAAATAATTGAGAAACTACAAAATTTTCTCATTAAAAAACAAAAACGTTTTTTGAATCAACGAATACTGTGTAGGAATCTTTTTACGATAAAGAACCATCGAGTTCATTAAGATGGTGTGATAATAATTAGAAGATTTGGAAGGAATGATAAGATACGTACGCTAACAATTTAACGAATATATCGATCGCCCCCTTAATTCGACTTCCCGATAAAAAAAATTTCAAAAATTCTAAATGAGAAGATCTGTGTCGGTTGGCTGAGAGAGTTTGTTTAAGTGGGAGTAGGAGAGGTGTCTAAACGTACTTAAAAAAAAAAAAAAAAAAACTAGACTAGTATAAGGAATTTTTGGGATAGAAAGTTATAATTTTTCTAAATGACTTATTAAAAAAATTATGAAAATACAGAAAAACAATCTGTTACAACAAATTCAATTTTTTTTTTTTTTTAATTTAAAAATGAATTTATTATTATTATTAATCACATTTTAATTAAGAAAAATATAAAGTAAGTTTAGATGATTTATTTAAAAATTAACGGTCAACTAGTTCAGCACTCTTGCAAAAGATGGCAGGCTAGTCAAAGAGCCGGTATTATCAGATCCCCTATTAGCCTGTCTGGTCTATATTTATATATTTTTATACTCGCCTGCCTTGTATACCAAGGGTCGAAGGTTCGGATCCCAGGCAATCCGATGATTTTATTTAAGCCATTTGGATACCAAATGGCTTAAATAGAAATACCTGTACCCCAAAATATATATTTTCATAATAATGATTATTTTATTTTTTTTTTTTTAACACACTTTTTTCTCATTCACACTCAAATTCACACACACATACACACAGTCTTTTAGGCCATTTGAGACTCGGAGAGGACTGGACCCTAGGAGGGGGTCCAAGGGGCGAAGCCCCCTGTCTAGACGTGAAGCTTCTCATAATTAAGAAAAGGCGAGGGTCCACCGCAGGCGGGCCCAAACCAGCTGGAGGGGGGGTCCAGGTGCGAAGCCCGCCGAAGGCTAGTACTTTATTAAAAGATCAATGACAATCAAATGCATAAAATTATTAGCTACCATTCTGACATCTCTTGGCAAATTTTTCGTAATAGGTGTTTTTTTTTTTGCTTCTAGTTTATTTATTCCTCTCTCCTTGGTTCGATTATTCATTCTCAGATAAGTTACATATAATAAATATTTGTATATAATAAATAAAAAAAAAAGTTATCCATCATGTTGATATTTCTGATTTCGCAACAGAATTTGTCCTCGTCTGACCAAAAATGGCGACCATCACCTTCTTTCCTGTTCGTCTACTCTAAATTCAGTAAATTCTCATTCCATTTTGATGAGATCAAAAATAAACATTATTTTTTGGTCAAATTTTACGCAAAACATTTCATTGCCACTCCTTTAATATTATATTATAAATAAAATATGAAACTTACGGAAGCAACTTTGCCGACACACAAACAACATGATATCATCAAGAGAGGGACTGGTCTATAAAAAAAAGAAGGAATTCCATTCTATTCTAAGTTTGAAAATAAAAAAAATAAAAACAAAGGTATTAAGCAGGGATGGGAGGGAATTAAATAAATTCATAACTTGTCTTCCCAAGTGATTGTCTAACGAATATTTACATTCAATTTCCTCCTTTTATGAAGAATTTAGAGAGAGATGTTTCAACGATAAATAAAAATAAACTTTTAACTATTTTTTTGGGTATTGAAAATTTTTTTAATAAACTTGAGAAGGGCATCTAATGGCGCTGAGAGGGCCAAAAGACAAACTCAAAATAATTGAAAAAATCTGGTGAGACAAGCACAGAACACAACTTTCTCTTGCCTTCGGTAATCGAAAGTTGTGTTCTGTGCTTGTCACACCAGATTTTTTGTGTCGACATATATTTAGTTTCCACAGGTATAGGCCTACATGTATTAGAATTCAAGATGTAAAATTCTTAAGCATGGGAAAATATTTATATTTTGTTACCATGGCAACCATTTCTCCTATCTTTCCTATGGAGTACAAGAGTAAAGTGGTCTTCAGAAGATTTCAATGGCAAAATGAGAATATATATTTTAAAGAGCATCTAAAAAATAATTGATTTTTGAATTTTAATCAAAATAGTTGAAGCGAATTTTGAGAAAATCGAAAAAAACTAAAAAAGTACATCAGTAAAGTATTAGTACTTTTTGGTCGATTTTAATTAAAAGCTTATCTTCACGCCCTAGGGGGTGCCTAACTTAAATATAAAATTTCGACCTCTTAGCTCAATTCCTTCATGCTTTAAATTGAACCCATACAGACAGACAGGCAAACACACAGACACACAGACAGACCATGTCTCGAAAACCACTTTTTTGGATTCAGGGGACCTCATAATGTGTATATCCATCAAAATCTCTATATCGAATTTTTGGCATGAATCCAATACTTTCTCTCTATATATATTATATTAACATATATATAGGTAAGAGAAAGTAAAAATTAAATTAAGAATAAATAATCCACAATTTACCCATTTTTTTAATGAATAGAACAAAATAATTAATGGAACAGCAAGTCTATATATTAGAATAGATCCTCTGTATCAATCTTTGAAAATGAACTAATCCGTATAACATTAATTAGTTTTCTAGGTCATTCTAACGCCCCATGAGTGTGGGATCTTTTAATAATGATTAATATACTACGACATATCAAACAACTCAGTAAAAAATTATCTAATGATCATCAATTACCCCGAGATAAATAAATACATTTTTTAAAGACCTGCTTAGATGTAGACATTTATTTTGACTTTGAAGAATGTTCAGATTTTCTCAATAATAAATAAAGTACATTTTAGATTTAGTTAGGTTTAATCACAGAAATGAAGGTGAATGCAGCCAGGTAGGAATTCTCAATTATTAAATCAAATTCCTTTATTACAAAACGTTACGGCTGACTTCCTGTCCCTGAGTGTATGTGCCTGTCAGGGTCGGGCGCTGATTGGCCATAAAAAAAGGAAGTGCAGTTAGAGAGGGAAATTTAAATCTAATTCAGAGAAGGAAATTTAAAACCTTTAAATTTTGCGGCGTAGCCCCCTGGCAAGCGGTAAATTCCGCCGGAAAAGAGCTAGGAAGTTGAAATTTTATATTTAAGTTAGGCACCCCCCTGGGACGTGACACGAAGCCTTTGAACAAAATCGACCAAAGAGTACTAGTACTTTACTGATGTACTTTTTCAGTTTTTTTCGATTTTCTCTAAATTCGCTCCAACGATTTTTTTTTTTAATTCAAAAATCAATTATTTTTTAGATTCTCTATAAAATGTATATTCTCATTTTGTCATTGAAATCTTCTGAAGACCACTTTACTCTTGTACTTCATAGGAAAGATAGGAGAAATGGTTGCCATGGTAACAAAATATAAATATTTTCCCATACTTATAAATTTTACATCTTGAAAATCGAATGTACCGTACTGTCGGAAACTAAATACATGCCGACACAAAAAATCTGGTGTGACACGCACAGTACACAACTTTCCGAAGGTGTGCGCCAGTCACACCAGAATTTTGAATGTAGGTATATTTCTTAAATTCAAAATTCTCTTCAATTTACTACTATGTAAACCAAAAATTATAATGAAGAAATTGCTTAATAATATGAGTTGCTATTATAATAATTTTCCACTATATCAAAAAGATTCTTGGAATCAATTTTGACCTTATATAATTATTAATATTTTACACCGAGTTTATCGATCGCCTTTCCAGGTTTAATTACCTTTAATTAAAAAAAAAAATCGCTTCTCTCCAGCTATTCCATTTAATCTCTCTTAAATGGACCACCCAAGTCCGCGAGGTTCATTATTCAACAACAACAGCAGCGATAAGTTAAAAAAGCCAATCGGCATCATCTTATTTAAATGACTCGCGTAATTTTTCGCAATCAAAAGGAAGGACGGGCAAAGGGGAGGCCTTGCCTAATGGCCGGGGGCTGTAAATCGCTCTCTGGAGATCCATGGACCATAGATGAGGCCTCCACTTAACGGCAATTAAACTGAAATTTGACCTTATGATGTTTGCTCCTGCTGCCTTGGATTAGCATAATCCGTTTCTCTCTTGAAAGAGATTTACTTTTATTATTACCAATTCTAAAGGTAAAAGCAATTATCAAATAGATTTTCAATCTTGATAGGACGTTAGGGGGAGGAGGGAATTAAAATTTATAAGCGAAGAAATTTCTTAATTTGTTAAATTGAACAGATTGATAAGAGGAGAATATATAGTGGAGATTATTTTTATTTATGAAAGTTCCAGTCCGGGGAGGTTATAGGATCGATAAAAGGCACAAATTGACTAATTAATGACAAAGAAACGTCCCATGGCTCTGGGAATCGAACCCAGGATCTCCAGCCATTTCGGGGCATCAGTATTACCCTCGACCAACACCCACAAACTACATACTAACAAATTTCTTAAAAAAATTCTTTTCTGCATCTGAGGCCATTTAGATTCCGTCTATATATTTTTCAGGGATCATCCATAAAAAAAATCTTTGTAATCTATGATAAAATTTCTCAAGTTTAATGGCTGTGGATATTCATTTAGAGGAAAAGGACGAAAGACTTTGGGGAACAGCAGCCAGGTGAAATAAATTGCTTTATATTCTGCCGACGACGTTTCGAGAGCAGGTCGCACTCATCTTCAGGGCACGCAGAGTTTGCAAACCAGGTGGTGTGGTACTGCATGTTTTTTTTTTTAACACTCACACTTTATTCCCATCCACACTCACATTCACACACACATACACACCGGCTTTTTCGGCAACTCAGGCCATACAAGACTTTAAACGTCTTAAGTAAAATCATTGGACTGCCTGGGATCCGAACCCCCGACCCTTGGTACACAAGGTAGGCCCGAGGGCGTGCTGCATGTTATTATCATGTTTAAACATTTTTGAATTATTTTGTATCGTCATCATTTGCTGTTTTAAACCAGTTTCGGTCGAATAGTTTTTTGTTGAATAGTTTTTTATATTTACTCACTTATGACGAAACAAAATAATACAAATATGTTTTAACATGATAATAACATGGAGTCCTTCACCATGTGTATTTATTTTTGACAATTTCGCGTGGCCTGAAGATGAGTGTGACTAGATCTCGAAACGTCGACAACAGAATATAAAGCTTTTTATTTCTCCTGGAAGGCTCCCGTCCCTTTCTTCTATATTTTTGTTTTTGTAATTGTAAAGGCTAGAGGCCAAAAATAAAAATAAAAATATTTTCAGCATCTTAGGCTATACTGAATAGACTCTATCGTTACTTATATTAAAATTTTACTAAATGATCAGTGGAGATTTATTTATATCTTTTGGTAAAAAAAAAACGATGTAAATAAATATTCATTGGATTGCAGGAGATCCGAAACCAATTTTTTTGTGTTACATTAAAGTCTCTTGACAGTTACAAATGTCCGCAACAATATCGCTCAATAATAAACATTGTTTGAGTGAATCTCACTATATTAAGGGGTTATTGACATCCTCCTAAGGTTATTTTTTATTTTCTTTGGCAACTTGGCTCCAATTTCTTTTCTTTATTCACATCAATTTGTCCGAATAAATCATCTTTCGTAATATATAAAGATCGGATTATATGTTTTCCGAAAATGAATATAAATTTTACTATATCGAGAAGAGAGGGAGGGAAAAAAAATAAAATAAATTGAGATGTAGGAAAAAAATAAACATTAAACAAGAATAATAGAGCACTGCCTCTGAGATCCGCATCGATGAGAGAGAGAGAGAGAGAGAGGGGAGAGGAGAGGGAGAGAAAGAAGGTCATCTGGCTAAAGGCCAGACGCAGAACGAGACGGCAGACGCCCGATTTGTTCCTTAATTGCCTCTTTACTATTTGCACGTCAATTAATAGAAATGAACAAATTCTCAATCAAATTTAACATTGTTTCAAATTTTTATAAGTTGGCTTTTTTTTTAACTGAAAACAAATTTTTTTTTTTTATTATTTAATTCCCTTTGTGCCCACGGGGCTGGTGTAGAGGTTAGCGTGCTAACCTCATATACCAAACGTCGCGGGTTCGGACCCCAGGCAGTCCGATGATTTTATTTAAGCCATCTGGATACCAGATGGCTTAAATAAAAATGCCTGGACCCTAATATATATAAATTCATAAATAACGGTTATCGTAAATGTCTTATATGGCCTGAGCTGCCGAAAAGACAGTGTGAATGTGTGTGTGAGTGTGAGTGTGAATGAGAAAAAGTGTGAATGTTTTAAAAGAAAAAAAAATTCCCTTTGTCGGCACCTGAGGCAATTTAAGATTTTTTGACTTTATATATATTTAAAGTTTTCTATGATCAAATGGAAGGGAGGAGGCGTTCCACGCGCTTGTTTTTCGAGGCCACCCATCTGAAATTCAGACATGCTTTCTTAACCACAACAATCTTGGTGTCTGTTGCTCTACTCTCTTCCCCGACTCCTCGGCTTAGAACGTTTTTAAGGCAATGAGCCGTCAAAGGAAATGTAAATAGGTAGAAATGTTTTGGTTGTAATTGCATAACACCATAAGCCTATTAATCACTATTTAGAGCATTTGATTATTTAGAGTTGTTAAGTTTATATTAAGCGAATTTGTAATTATACATGCAATGTAACCAGAGAAGGTCCTCTTTATGCATAAAAAATTTCATTTCAAAATTCCAACGGAAAGTTGCCTAAATAGAGCGTGACAGACAGACAGACAGACGGACATTAGCGAATTATAAATATAGATTATTATTATTATATTATATCGGGATCCCCGTTTATTTACCCGAGGTGCTTACGTGCACGAAGACACACACCTCAAACCCAACCGGCCTCTGGCCGTAGCCATCTACCGGCACCCCGTGAAGTTACATCATTTCCTATCTCTAGCTCCTCCTCCTGCGCTCGTCTCTCGCTAGTGAACTAATCCTTATTTCTGGTTCCAACCGGCTCCTTTTATCCAAACTATTCTATGCTAGGGAGGGTTTCCTAGTTTGAAGAGGGACTCCCTCAGCACCAATTCCTTTCGAATGCATCACTGAGAGAGAACCTTCTTTACATCCCTACCACAGGACGGGATGTCACAGCAACTCCCTCTCCTCGTAGAGTTGCCTGGGGAATATTGTGACGAGATCCAATATTCAAATCCAGTGCCTGCTTGACGATTTGTTTTTCATTAAATAAATATTTTTATTTAATGAAAAAATCCCACACGCCCAGGGTTTGGACAGGGTTCTTATTTGTGGAAGCCGACACCCTAGCCCGCTACACTAGCGAGACCCTAAAATTGTTTATTATCTATTTCTGGTCCAACTATTGTTAGCCTTCTCATTGAGTTTAATATTTTTAACTATTATAGATGGAATAAGATACAACAGTTAAATTTTATCGTAGAGAAAGTTTTTGGAAATAGTGGTGGTAGTGCTGGGGAAGAGAACTATTTCCTTTTAAAGTTATTAATTAATATTAATAATAAAATCTTACTTTACATAACATGTTATAAATCTTATCCAAGAACGTATTAAAAATTGAGAACTAACAGCTTGTTTTTATCAAAATCCTTAGTACAAAGAGTACTATTGCATTTATAATTATAAAATCTAGGGATCAGTGAACTTGTTCCAGAGAAAGTCGTCTCTGTTTCACACCAGATTTTTTCTCTCTCTCTAAAAGGAATTACTTTGAGCAGCATGTGATAGACATCCAAATTAAATAAATATTTATCAAAAAAACAAAAAAAAAATCTTTGCTTGTTTCGCAAATGCGTTTCTAGATCAACGCACTCTCTTCCCAAGATGGCATAAAAAAGGAACAATTGAGGAAATAAAATTAACATTTCTAATTGGAATTTTTACGTGTAAAGGTGGTCTTGTTTACACCCTATTAGAGCCCACGTGTGCATGCTGTGTGTGTGTGTGTGTGGGTGTTGTACATCTGCTCCAAGTCGTAATTAAACGCTGATCTACGAGACACCCGGAGGCAGACAGACAAACTGATTCCGGAACATTTTACGTCCATAAAAATAAACTTACCTCTTTTATTTTCGGATTTAATTTCATAGATGCCCACTTAACTTCTAAAATTTCCCTTTTTTTTTTAAATTTTTTATTTTAAAACATTAATGATTGCTTTTAAACCTCTTTGTTTTTTTTTTCATTATAAGTTTAAACGAAGAATAAATTAAAATTTTTATGCATTGTTTTAAATTTCTCAACACAGGTATCTAAAAGTGAAATAAGATAAGATAGATCGATGTTTGTTTTATTTTTGGACACTTGTCGTAATGAAAATTACGAAAGAGGATTTATACTGAAGAGGGGTTGCCACCCTTACTTTATAATAAAGTACTGTACGTTATTACGGGTAATTATACCAGGGGCGTATTTAAGGGGAGGGCCGAGGGGCCCGGGCCCCCCCCCGAAATTTCCCAAACACATATACATACATATAGGGATATACAGACATCAGCGCAACAAATTTTTCCGCAGGATGGACAACTTTGGTTTCGCAATAGAAAAAATGTTCCTCAAAAAATTTCGTGTGAAAAAAAGTATAGTTTCTTAAAAAAAAAAATTTTCCTCGGAAAAATTTTTGAGTTCGGGCCCCCCCCGAAAAAATTTCTATATACGCCCCTGAATTATATTTTACGAGAACATTAAAGTACAAAAAAATGATTTATTTCGCATGATTTGATTTTGCTGGGATTCAAAAAAGTTTGTTCGTTACCATTTTTGCTTAAAACGGATTTTCTACTGCTCAAAAATATCTCAAAGTAGTTTGACGAAAGAAACAAAGCATCTCTGTACAAAAAAATAAATTACTTATTTACTTTAACTTAAATATCGACTGTTAAGATGCTGTGCAATTGTTTAGCAATGATACTAATTTGATAAAACTTGCGAAAAGCAATAAAAAATATGTTTTTAAATATAATGCTAAATAAATATCAATGATACTTTATTTTGACACTATGTACTTTTTATCTTAATCATCAATGTACTTTAATTGCGAAAATGGTGGCAACTCGAATTATCGTTCCTTCAAAAGAAATTTTAGAAAACGTGCTACTAGTCACGCCATATTATTATTTCATATTTATTTATTTCAAAGTTTGGATTGTTTTTGCCTTTTTTGTAATTAGACTTTGACTCCATCACAATTCAATATTATTTATTAGATACTCTCTGACCATAAAAAAATGAATCTGGTTCTAATGGAATTTTTTTTTTTTTAATCAAATTCTTTCTTGTTTTATACTTTTAATAAAAATACGTTTTAAGTATGCATAAAATTTTTAACGTTCCATTAATTAAATGATTTAAAACAGATAGAGATAATAAATGATTTTATTCGAGAGATATTGCCTATCGAAATATAATTGATTTGTTGCGATTTCACTGCCTGTCCAAAAAGTACATATTGTGTTTAATAAATAGCTATGTCTATAAAGTTTGTCCTAAGCCTTTAACAGAGATAGGCAATTGGAAAAGAGAAACAAACTCTCTCTCTCTCTCTCGTTTGTATATTTATCATCAATCAGCTTTCCATAAAAATATTTTTTTTAAATATCATGTATCATATTTTCTTTTGTCTTGTCTTATTAATTAGTAGAGAGAAACATTGTGTGGTTTTATGAAACCACGATGCAAGTGAAACTTTTTTTTCGGATCGTAGGCGTTTAACTGAAAATTTTCAGAAAATTATTCAATTAAGGGTATTAAAATCGCGTTTTTAATCTTAACTTAATAATTGGAAAATGGGAATGATAATGGGAAATCAATTGACGCATGTTAAAAACTGAGAACAATATTTATTTAGCAATTGAATCATTTTAAATTATTTTAAAAATTATATTTTATCAATTTAAAAATTGAATAATTAAATCTCACAATTATTTTTTTATAATTCGTCATATATATTAAATTTCAACTTTTCTATTTTTGTCGTCATGGCTTGTGACGTCATAACTTGTAGCGTCATGGCCTTTGACGTCACGGCCTGTAACGCGACATGCTGATAGAGAAACGAAAAAATTTGTGTCGATCAAAATAAAGTTTCACTTTAAAAATGTCTGGCTGCTGCCCTACTATACATGTTTGCAAGCAAACGACTGCCTGCTTTTTATAAATTTTATTTTTCTTTCGTTATTCTTCTTTTGAGACCTAAAAGTTTGAATACGTGTACTTAGTCTAAAAACTCTAGTTTTGAAGGTCGCAATAATGACTGGATGGCGTATGCTAGAAATTTGGCAAATAAATAAATACTCTATCACAGCCTTTTCCAAACTAGGAGGCACGCCTCCCCAGAGAGACGCAGACTAGTCCAAGGGGAGGCGCGAACCACAGTGAGCAATTTTCCAAATGATTGCTAAAGTTTTATAAATAAGAATAAATAAAAAAGAATATTTTTACTAAGTTTACAGGGAAAGCGGTGTAAGTTTTACGTGAAACATTGGTCTATTTATAAATGGAAATGTTCTGCATAGTGAACCTTTAAGGTGGAATTCCGAGCAACGAGACAGAGCGGCAGCGTCACGGCAGTCGCGATGCGGCGGTAGTGTCGCGCTTGTGGCTTTTGATGTCGGCGTCAGTAAACAAAGGCGACTTATTGTCGTAACCTAAGAAATGAATTCTATCAATATTTCATCTTCATTTTAATTGAAGGCCGCCATTTTGTTTGTTATTTTGTTATGAAAAAGCTCCGCGGCAGCGACCGATCGAGAACAAACGCCGCAGTGTCGCTGCCGCTAGAGCGGCAATGACGTCACGGCAGTCTGTGTCGCAACACTCGAAGCCTTTCATTTATTTACACATGACATGTACTGTCGCTCTGCCGCCGCGTCACTGTCGTGGCGTCAGTGACGCTCTGTCGCGTTGCTCGGAATTCCACCTTTAGGGACACACAGGAATACACACACCCGCACCAGGGACACTCATTTTTCTTCTGGTCACTTTCGATCTACTGTGTGTGCCCCTGGTGTGGGCGTGTGGACCCCTGTGTGTCCCTCAAGGTTCACTACGCAGACCTGCTGCGGGCGTGTGGATACCTCGATCATTTTTACTCTGGCTACCTCTGAGGTCAAGGGCAATATTAATTTAAATTTATTGTTAACTTCCCGATTTCGTTTATTCTACTCGTCTTTGCAAAATTATAGAATATTTTTAGAAAATTTCGCTCAAGTGGAATCTACAGACTGCAAGCTTTTCGAAGGAAATTTTAAAATTAAAAAGTGTCTAAATATAGTTTTGAAGAGCGACGACGTACAAGAAAATTTCTTTATTATTCGTTCCATCTGGTCTTGCTCAATAATTGATCTCATTCGATATGATCATCGATTACATGACACCACGCCTTTGTTTATGCTAACGAATTAGGAAACGAAACTCTGAATACATTCTGATGACAATTTCTCTTTCAAACTGAAGATTCAATCAAAAAGAGAGATGCTCTCAGCGGGATAAGCCTCCTTTATTGTTTTATAAATTATACCTGGAAATTTTATCACGTAGTTAATAAAATAAATGGTCTAAGTGCTGAGATGAAATTTTATAATTTTTTTACACTGATAAGCTCATTATGGCATCCTCATATAAAATAAATTATTTATTTATTCATTCAATAAAAGCGCTGTTCGTGAATGGCTTCTTAACAACCTTCACGATTCGGACATATTTTATCTTTTTTTTTTTTATCTCATCTGGTCACGATTGGCCTTTGCTGCCCTCCTGGTCCAAATTCATCTGTCAATTTTGATTGTTATTTATTTATACTAAAATTGAATTAACACAAGGTCTTATATGGTCTTCAATTATGTGTTCGTATTATGAATTCATATTTGTTAACTCAAGGTGTAGAAATCTAAATGGACATCTGATCAGTCAGCAATAAAAAATAAAAAAAAACTCTTGTTATTAATAAAGAAGAATAAAAAAAAAATGTGGAACGTTCCCCGCCATAAATATAATAATATATCAATAAATGTTTGCCTATATCTATATTTGCCCCAGATAAGAAATAATTTCTCTTTGATTGGGCAAATCGCGCTCCCTGGCCTCGAACCAGGGCTTCCTATCCTTAAGTTGCAGTCCAACACTACACATATTATTGCTATCTTAATAAATGTATTCACCGGTTTATTTGCAGTCTTAAGGGAGTGCTTGAAAAACCCTCAACTGGACGATGTTATGCAAAAAGGAACCAAGCGCCATTAATCTAAATCTGAGATAGGGGGCAATTCATTTGCACAATTGCAAGCAAACCAAATGACAATGACTTTTTACTTTCTCTTACCTATGTATATATGTAATATATATATAGAGAGAAAGTATTGGATTCATGTCAAAAATTCGATGTCGAGATTTTGATGGATCTTCACGTTTTGAGGTCCCCTGAATCCAAAAAAGTGGTTTTCGCGACATGGTCTGTCTGTGTGTGTGTGTGTGTGTGGGTGTGTGTGTGTGGGTGTGTGTGTGTGTGTGTGTGTGTGTGTGTCTGTGTTCACTTTTAAGCATGAAGGAATTGAGCTATGAGGCTGAAATTTTATATATAAGTTAAACGCCCCCCGAGACCGGAAAAATAAGCTTTTAATCAAAATCGGCCAAAGAGTACTAGTACTTTACTGATGTACTTTTTCAGTTTTTTTCGATTTTCTCAAAATTCGCTCTAACGATTTTGATTAAAATTCAAAAATCAATTATTTTTAGATGCTCTTTCAAATGTATATTCTCGTTTTGCCCTCAAAATTGTTTGAAGACTACTTTACTCTTGCACTCCATAGAAAAGATAGGAGAAATGGTTGCCATGGTAACAAAATATAAATATTTTCCCATACTTATAAATTTTACATCTGAATTCAAATATTCCCTACTGCCGGGAACTAAATACATGTCGACACAAAAAATCTGGTGTGACAAGCACAGTACACAACTTTCGATTACCGAAGGTAAGAGAAAGTTGTGTGCTGTGCGCCAGTCACACCAGATTTTTACTTTCTCTTACCTATGTATATATGTAATATATATATAGAGAGAAAGTATTGGATTCATGTCAAAAATTCGATGTCGAGATTTTGATGGATCTTCACGTTTTGAGGTCCCCTGAATCCAAAAACTGGTTTTCGCGACATGGTCTGTCTGTGTGTGGGTGGGTGGGTGGGTGTGTGTGTGGGTGGGTGTGTGTGTGTGTTTCAATTTTAAGCATGAAGGAATTGAGCTAGGAGATTGAAATTTTATATTTAAGTTAAATACCTCCCGGGACCGGAAAAATAAGCTTTTAATCAAAATCGGCCAAAGAGTACTAGTACTTTACTGATGTACTTTTTCAGTTTTTTCGATTTTCTCAAAATTCGCTCTAACGATTTTGATTAAAATTCAAAAATCAATTATTTTTTAGATGCTCTTTCAAATGTATATTCTCGTTTTGCCCTCAAAATTGTTTGAAGCACACTTTACTCTTGTGCTTCATAGGAAAGATAGGAGAAATGGTTGCCATGGTAACAAAATATAAATATTTTCCCATATTTTACATCTGAATTCAAATATTCCCTACTGCCGGGAACTAAATACATGTCGACACAAAAAATCTGGTGTGACAAGCACAGTACACAACTTTCGATTACCGAAGGTAAGAGAAAGTTGTGTGCTGTGCGCCAGTCACACCAGATTTTCTTTATTGTTTTATATAAAAAAATAGTGCACAGAGTAATTATGTTGTGATTTAAATAAAGAGATTTTTTTGTAATAAAAACACTCACACTTTTTTCTCATTCACACTCACACTCACACTCACATTCACACAGTCTTTTCGGCAACTCAGGCCATATAAGACTTTTACGATATCCGTTATTGATTTAATATACATATATGGGGTCCAGGCATTCTTATTTAAGCCTTTTGGTATCCAAATGGCTTAAATAAAATCATCGGACTGCTTGGGGTCCGAACCCGCGACGTTTGGTATACGAGGTTCCACTAGGTTGGATTCCTGTGTGTCCCTGGTGTGGACGTTTGTATCCCTGTGTATCCCTAAAGCTTCACTATGCAGAGCTGCTGTGGGCGTGTGGATCCCTCGATCATTTTCAATCATTTTTTCTCGGGTATTTCTGACAAGATTCTTTTAGCAATATTTGCACACTTCTCACGGTGTCTGTATTTTTATCTCTGATACTAAAAGTGGGACTCCCCCATTCCACTATTGGTTTCTAGAGGTTGTTTTAAGATTGGATTGAGTTTCTAATATATTTTTGCTTACATGGCAAAAATTACCTCTAGTCTAATGTATTGACTATATAGTTATCTTAATAAAATTGTAGGCTTATGTTTCCCGGATATATCACTGATCCCTACCAAAAGTATATGAGGATTTAAATCGAGCATTACGTGAAAAACGACCGGAACATGCAAAAAGGCAACAAAAGATCATTTTGCTCCATGATAATGCCCCATCCCACACAGCACACAGGTCAAGGAAACGATCGAGGCGTTCAGTTTGAAAATACTACATGCGGCTTCTTCTCCAGACCGATTATCATCTATTTGCATCACTGGGACGCTTCGATTCATATGAAAATGCCTCGATTACTGGTTCGCTTCAAAAGAAGAACTATTTTTTGGAGAGGTGGGAAAAATGTGTAAATAGCGATGGAGATTATTTTGAATAAAATATTTTTTATCATTTTCAAACAACAGACGTGTAATTTTTACATAATATTCCAGTTTCACACTTCTCCACCTGGTATGCCCTTTTTTGTTACGATTTGCCCCAGTCCAGGGTTTGCCTATGTCCTCTTGCAAGGGGCATACTCATGTCGGTGTGCAGGACTCCAATTTTATCACTAAAAGAATTCTATCTCTATGTATTAGCGAAGATCGTATCTTCTTTTCTTTTAAATGGATTTAGAAAAAAAAAAAAGATGTGTGATCGGTTTTATGAGCCCTTTTGTAATAACACTAATGGAAAAGAAAGGGAGGAACACGATAATAAATATAAAGAAAGGGCTTGTATTTGAGAAAAGAAAAAAAAATAATATAATCAAACAAACGTGAATATGTTTATAGAAAGAGGAAGAAAAAAAAAAGAACTTAATTTAATGGTTTAATTTAATTCCTTAATATTATGCTTAGTTACTTTTCTCTCTCTTTATTCTTGTTTGGATTAAAAAATAAAAAAAGCTTTTAAATTGAAATTTTATATATACAAAAAAATAATCATATAATAAGATGCGTTTTAAGTAATTGCTCCTCTTAGAGAAAAAATTATTTGTGAATTAAAAAAAAAAAATATATGAATGAAATTAGCAGAACATTTGCATAATTTATTTCTCTCGAGGGGATAAAAGCCATTTGAGCTCCGCGCAGCTTCCAGCGTTCAAATCTCTCTCGAAGCCGCTTCGTTTCGCCTTCGGCGTAACTAGACCGACCGCTTTGTTGATATTTTATTTCAAATTACGAGAGCTAATGATAACAATTATTCATTCATTAAAACATTATACGATAGACATTTGAGATAATAAAACTTGAACATCAAAGGATTATTTAAGATTATTCATTTGCTCAGAATAATATACGTATCTCACAATAATAAAATTGTAGGATACGCCTGTCTTTATCTCGTTTCGACGGTTTTTGACTTTTCGGTGTTAATTTTATAAACACCCAAAAATAATATGCCTAGTAATTATCTAAATTTATAAAAACAAGACTTGCTATTTAGATGTGGTGTCGGTCGTATGATTTAGTTGAAGTACAGTTGTATTGTTATAGTACATATATCGATTTAAAAACTAATATGCATACATGAAATTATTATTATTATTCTTGGGGAATGAGGGTGCTTCAACTATTAAGACTATGCGCGCAAGCATAAAATTAAAATTGAGTACGTCACCACCTACATTTTGACAATTTTGCTTGCCCTGGGGATGAGTGTGACTAGCACTCGAAACTTCGGCAACAGAACAAAAAGGTTTTTTATTTCACCTGACTGCTGTTCGTCCATTCTATTTATAAAAACAAAATACAGTGGGCCTAAGTATTAATACAGTAGGTTTTTAAGGTGCGCGTCTCGAAAAACCGTTAAAACACGATTGACTCGAGGCGGCAAGAGATGGCGTTAGTGTTCCCCCATTGGAATACACGGAACTTGTTCCATTTTATTCTAGACTTTCCAGCTAATTAATTAAAGGCAAAAAATTAATTATTTTTTACCACAATGATTACTAATTTAATTATCTACAACTTATAGAGCTGCCGGGGGCCTGGCAACGGAGAAGATCAACAGTCACCACAATCGTTGAGGTTAAGTGATGCCAAGCGCGGCGAAAGCTCGGGATTGGTGACCCCGAGCAATCAGCGTGTGGAACGCCCCCCGGTTGCCATCGGTACAATGTATATAAAAATCTCTATATAATATTTATATAATAAATAAATAACCCCTAAATGGCCTCTGTAGCCGAAAAGGGTTTAAAAAAAAAAAAAACTTATAGAGCTCCTTTTTTTAAAATATCTTTTATTTAATGCGATTAGTCTAAAAAAATTTTTTTTTTTTCGAAAATCAAAAAAAGGGCTTCTATTATTTGTAAATATTTTAAATAGCTTTAATTTAAAAAAAAATTTAAGGTCGATAGCTTCAAAATTGTGGCCGCTGGAAAGTCCCAAAATTAGCACCCCGAGACGCGCACCTTAAAAAAATATTTCTTGAATAAAATGAAAAAATTATTTTTTGTCCTCATAAGAATAATAAAGTTTTTTTTTTTTTTTATAAAAAACATTCACACTTTTTCTCATTCACACTCACACTCATACACACTTTCACACAGTCTTCTCGGCAACTCAGGCCATATAAGGCTTTTGACGATAATCGTTGAATTGAAAATATCTATTGGGGGTTCAGGCATTTTCTATTTAAGTCATTTGGTATCCAAATGCCTTAAATAAAATCATCGGACTGCCTGAGGTCCGAACGTCGCGTTTGGTATAGAAGGTAGGCAATAAATCATTTGAGATTTGGCTGTGAAATTCATTTAATAGAAGAGGAAATCTAGAGACAGAAATATTAAAAAAAAAAAAAAATAGGCCCAATCGTGGCCTTCTTCAGGATCTATGGATATAACTTTTATTTACCCCCCTCCCCCCCCCCGTGGCGATGACAAATGTGAATGTTGATAGTCTTAAGTCCCATTCTTTTGCTCTGCGCCTTTCACATGCGGGTGCCCTTAAGCTTGGTGGAATTGGCACCGCACCTACCTTGTATAGCAAGGGTGGGGGTTCGGATCCCAGGCAGCGAGATTTTGATGGATATACACGTTTTGAGGCCCTCTGAATCCAAAAAAGTGGTTTTCGTGACATGGTCTGTCTGTGTGTGTGTCTGGGTTCATTTTAAAGCACGAAGGGCGAACTTGGCTCAAATGCTGAACAGGAAACCAATTCATTTAGAGTTGCTTCTAACGTAATTCATTATAAAAGAGAGATATATAATTTATATACTTATATAATTTTTTGAATAATAATCTTATAATTATTTTAAAATTATTCTTTCCTCGGAAATTGCCAAGTTTATTTTAAATAAGAGAAACTTCCTAAAAGACCGCGCGCATCCGGACTCCCTCTAGGCCCTTAAATAATTCATCTTAAATGCGATTATTAATTTTTAATAAACTTTTATGAATCCTTTTTATCCAGTTGGAAAATGCATTGAGTGCTTTTATTATATAATATAATAATATTAGACAGCCCTTGTTTAATTTTTGTATCTCTCTCTCTCTTTCTCATATGCAAAGAAAGATTGCCTGATAATTTATCCAAACTTTTAGAAATTAACTTTAATTTAATTAAATGCTATCATAAGGTTTTAGAGTATGCAATCATTTTTTTTAAATTTATCTAGAAACCGAAGGTTAGTTTGAACAAGTCAGAGTGTAAGTGATCTCAAAAGAAAAAGATTTTTGCAAATCAAATTTTCCGACTTGAAAGAAAAAAAAAAAATTCTTTTAAAAATTACAACACGAAGGCAAAATCAACAGAGGAAGCAAATATCACGTACAACACCTGAGGAAATCTCTTAATTATAAACATAATTAAAAGCGAACAGAAATGCTGTTGTGGCTGAATTGATGGCCAAAAACAAATAAAAAAACGAGTGCTCCGTGAAATTCTTTTGGAATTGCGTAAAATTCGAAGAAAAAATTAAAAAAGAAGCTATTTGAACTTAGCAAACTTTTCTCTCTCAAAATTTGTATCTCAAATAACTTGGGAATTTTGAAGATTTTTCCCATGTTTGTATTAATTATTTATTGAAAATAGAAATACTTGTCAACATTTCGAATGCTCATCCAGCAGTCGTTTTCAGGTAGTGTACACTTTTTTTTTTAAATAAGTCATTTCGGTTGCTGAGGCCATTGGACTCTATACATTTATTATATAATTTATTAAATACAATGTATCGATGGCTTCCGGGGGGGGGGCGTTAAGTAGTGTAAACTTGCTCCGACTCAAGTGAACTAACCTCTAAGAGATACCTAAGTGGGCCCTCGGGCCTTCTATACCAAGGACCGCGGGTTCGCATCCCGTCTCAAGGGACAATTTATTTCAATGGGATTGGCTACCACTCCAATTAAAATATATCTATAGAACCGGGGTCTAAATGGCTTTCGATGCTCAAACAGACCTTAAGTAAAATAAAAGGCACCTAAGAGCATTTTAAATGTATTGATGACAGCGCCATCTACAATCATTCCCATGAAGTTAGACACAAACATCAAAGCAAGTGTTTAAATAAATATTGTTTAAAAAAATAAAATATAATAGTCCAATGATAGATGTGCCAGTAAACAAGTTTTCTGATTGACTTGTCTAAAGCCATCTTTTAGGAATAACAAGCAAAGGGCTTTAGCTCCTTGAAAATATAAGATATCTTTTGACTCCAAATTCAATTTCTTAGCTAATTTATCAAATAATTTTACCCCTCAGAAAGAAAAGTAAAGCTCAAAATGATAGAAAAAATAATGCTTAATAATAAAGTGTTGAGTTGTTATTGATTGTTATGAAAATATTCTAGTAAAATATACGTTTGGGGGTGAAAAAAAAGGAAATTTCCATTTCTTCCAAAAAGCCTTCGCATGTTATTCTAACAACGTCACTAGAGAAGACATAATAATAAAAATAATAATAATTCCGCAACGACTCAATTCTCTTCGAATATTTATTTTAAAAGACTCAGAAAATATTTATATAAAGCGTAGTAATATTGCAAAATTCAGTAAAGAAACATCTCTTCATTTCTTTGTTTGCGTCTTCTTTTCCAAATATTCTTTTTTTTTTTTAGTGATATCAAGAGCGAAAAATCCATTATCTTGAAATGATACACTTGTATATAAAGTTATATTAAAAACATTATGAATTCTGTCTCTAATCCCTAGAGAAAAGGTAAAGCCCTTTCTTCATAATTTAATGGTACGGTTTCCTTCCTCAGCGATTAAATTTAGATTTTATTGACTACCATTGATGGCTAAAGAAAAAAAGAAGTCAAAGAGTAAAGTACGAGAGCAGGTCAATGAGTGAATGAAACACAAGTTTTTGGATAAAAAATTATTTTATTTTTCAACGTAGTCTTATTTGGGCTCTATACACACACTTTGGCCAACGTTTCTCCAAATTTTTTATCCCTTCCAAAAAATAAGATTTGTCGAGGGCATCAAATTTCATCGTTGAAGTCAAATCTCTTTCCACCGAGCCATTTTTTCAGGTTTGGAAACAATAAATAGTCACTCGGGGCTAAATCCGGAGAATAGGGCGGATGAGGGAGCAATTCATTTCCCAATTCATGGATTCCACACGAAATTCCCTTTTTCCATTTTCTTCTCAAATCACGAGGTAGTCTGCTATATATAGATGTCAAACAAAAATTAAAAGACCTAGCTGGTCCAAATTTCGACAGGAGTCAGATGATAGTTGCCTGCTGACAAGAGCAGTGTTGCCATTTCAGTTAAGAGGCGGGAAATTCAAAAAGTCACGGACTTATTGACCTGCTCAAGTATATATGTAGGGGACAATGTCCATTTAAAAAAAAAAAAAAAAAATTTAAGATCTGCTGACAGTTAAAATATTAATTTTTTCTATTATTTTCGAACGGAGTTCTTTTACGCGGCTTACGGTAGGGGGAATTGGCAGAAAACGTCACATAACAAAAGAGTGTTACAGCGCCCGAGCGCCGGCTGAGGAAGGCGAGGCTAGCCGATTATTTAAAAAAGAAAAGAATTATTTATTTTTAGAGCAAGCATCTGAGCAGAGGAACGCAAAAAATTTTCAAAACCTTATTTCTAGTTTTTAATATAAATCTTTTCTTTTTTTTTTATATAATATTCATATTAAATTATATTGAGTTGAAGAAAAGGCGTAAGGAACTTTGTTCCTGGCTAGGGTCCCACGACCCCTCAAGTTAGCATTTTTTTATTCAATCTTTTATTTCGTAAAATGTAATTATTTATGAAAAAAAGCTCTGTGCACCTCTGGAACAATGAGTCATTTTGGTTGCCTATCTTCCAGCAAATTTAAAATTAAAATTAATGTTATTTAGATAGGCTAGTTAATAAAATATCATGTAAGCTTATTATATGTTTTTTATAATTAATGTTTTTTTTTTTTTTAATTCTGCTTTAAAATTCTTTTTTTATGTACCCGGGTTATTAGATTGAACGTGATCTTTTTTTTTTACTATAAATCTCGCCTCGATCAAAGGGAGATAAATAAAAACATTTAAAGACAAAGGCCCTTTCAATTGTATAAACAACCAAGAGAGACTCTCTAAAGGAAAATAAATAAATCCATCTAAATAACAGGACCTATTTAACAATATACGAATTTTATTTACCTACTTATGTATTTTATTTATTTTGTCTTCTTTATCAGCATTGTTGCTAGGAAGGGAAGCATTGGTTGCGTCTGCCATTCTGGTCTTTCAGCCCTTGTTCATTTTACATTCCCGCGCTGTTACATAACTTAGGAAAAATATTATGATCATGGAAAAGTTTATCCCTTAAAATATTTTCTTTTGAAATAATAAAAATTTAAAATTGACATAATTGGTACAATGTGTATGCTTTATTTATTAATCTGTATCTTTAGAACAACTCAGTGGAGAAGAATGGAAATTTACAAATTTTTAGTCCCAGAAGAGCTACTGATGGTATTAAAATTTGGAATAAAATGGAACATAGAAGAGATAAAAACTTCAAAATTTATTTAAAAAAATTAATTTGATAACTTACAAGGGCTCTCGGGCTTGGTGTAATGGCTAGCGTGCTGGTCTTCTATACCAAGGGTCGTGGGTTCGGATCCCAGGCAGTGCGATAATTTTATTTAAGCCATTTGGATACCAATCTGGTGGTTCGGTAATCGAAAGTTGTGTTCTGTGCTTGTCACACCAGATTTTTTGTGTCGGCATGTATTTAGTTTCCGACAGTGGAGTACATTCGATTTTCAAAATGTAAAATTTATATGAGAAAATATTTATATTTTGTTACCATGGCAACCATTTCTCTTATCTTTTCTATGGAGTACAAGAGTAAAGTGGTCTTCAGAAGATTTCAATGACAAAATGAGAATATACATTTTATTGTGAATCTAAAAAATAATTGATTTTTGAATTTTAATCAAAAAATCGTTGGAGCGAACTTTGAGAAAATCGAAAAAAAAAACTGAAAAAGTACATCAGTAAAGTACTATTACTCGTTGGCCGATTTTGTTCAAAAGCTTCATGTCACGTCCCATGGGGGTGCTTAACTTAAATATAAAATTTCAACATCCTAGCTTTTTTTCGTTCTTGAGTTATTTTGTTCACAGAGAGACCATGTCGCGAAAACCACTTTTTTGGTCGAGTAATATTTTTTTCCATTCCTATAATAATAATATTATAGAGATAATGATATGACGTAAGCAGCGTCACCTGTTGTAATTGGACTGTTTGTTGCCTACAGGTGGCTGGCGACTGCAGCGGTGCTCCTGCTCTTTCTCCAAGCCTCCCACGCCATGTACCATTCCGACAAGGATTTAAGTGAGTCTTTTTTTTTTCTTCATCACCTTTTTACTTTTTATTATTGGCGTTGCCACGTGATAAGGTGAAAATATTTATTGACGGGCAATTCACTCAATTAATTTTTAAAGATGATAAAATCTTCTTATCAAAAGATCTATGGATTTTTTGTGTTTTGATCCACCCAAAAACCATAAAATTACTCGAATTTGTTGTGTTTCTTTAAAATGATATTTGAGGCATCACTTGAAACATTTTAGTTTAGAAGCATTATTTTCGTCTCTAAATTCTTTCTTCTCTTTTATGAAATATATTTAGGTAAACTTTTCAAACAATCCAGTGAATGGTTATTTTTAGAAAAATAAACTCAAAATAAGCCTTTAGATAACCCTATGACCTCTGGCTAAGGAGGTAAGAAATAAAAAATAAATGGTGAAATCTTTAGCTGGAAAATCATTCAACATAATTATACTTCTTAAGACAGGAGATATTCAAGCCTCTAAATTTTTTCGTGCATGCCTCCCTAACCGGCCACCATAGACACATGATTTGTAAGACGTTGTCACGTCAAAAATAAGAAATAAATAAATTAGAAGCAAATTTCATTTAATTTCGCCTTCTTCATGTACATGTAGTCCAGCCAAATTAGCATTCCGAATAAGCTGAACGTTGGTAAACACCTTCGTTTTGACATTCTAAAGACAGAAAAAAGTCTCATATAATATCGTGTCGAAGTCAAATGTCACGAATCTGTTTTTTGTGATTATCTCGTTTTCTATGGAAGATACGTCATTTAAGGTTATTATACAACTTCTAGATTATAAAATTACCTACAATTTTTATTTCAAGCATTTTTTTGTATCTTCAACCGTTCTCGAGATAGAGCGCTGGCCCTTGGGGCACCCTTTCCCCTTTTCCGATTGAGCTGAAATTTTACACAGGTTATTTTTTTTTGGCAATGGCACCAAACTAAAGGGTAGCACGAATAAATTTCCAACTTTGAAAAATAAGAGCCACCCTACTGGAGTAGGCCTACGTACTTGTTATCGGACACCTGTATACGGATGCGCGCTTGCACTCTCCGCGCTCTATCTCGAGAACGGTTGAAGATACAAAAAAATGCTTGAAATAAAAATTGTAGGTAATTTTATAATCTAGAAGTTTTATAATAACCTTAAATGACGTATCTTCCATAGAAAACGAGATAATCACAAAAAACCGATTTTCGTGACCTTTGACTTCGAATATCTTGTGACGCAGACACGAGATTATATGAGACTTTTTTCTCAGTCTTTAGAATGTCAAAAGAAAGATGTGTTCCAACTTTCAGCTTATTCTGAAAAATTCCGCAGTTTGCCTCTTTTTTTGAGCTTATTTGACTGGACTAATGACAAAAGAAAGCAAATCAAATGAAATTTTCTTTTACAAAGCCATTATGAGAGTTTTTTTTATTGCTTTTTTTTTAATATTATACATATTATTATACATAAAAAAATTAATCTTTAGTACTGGTTCTTTAATTTTGTCAAAAAAAAAAAAAAAAAATGGCGAATTTTTTTTAAAGAATTTTAAACATCTTATTATTTTATTTTTTCAATTTTTACAATCATCTCTCGTCCTAAAATCAGTTCGAGATTCTACACGTTGCATATTGGTCCAGAATATGAAAAAATTTCATAAAATCGATGCCAAGTAATAACCTCGATTATATATGCTGGAGTAAACGTTAAAATTCCAGGAATTCAAGAAACAAAATCTCTCGTTCACTAACAAGCCTATTTTTTTTGTTATAACAACAAAAGCCCTTTTTCTATTATTTTGTTGGATTTTTTTGTATTCTAGTATCAAAGAATATCTGAATTCATTAAAACAATATTCAAATAAAATTTGTTTGATTTTCTAAGGCTAAATATTTATTAAAAAAAAAAATGATATTGAAAACAAAGCAGAGATGGTTTAAATTGATCAAAATTAATGAATGGCTCAGTATAGTAGCCAGACTCCCCCCCCTTCCAGAAATATTTCTTAGTAATGGGAGGGTATAAACGATCTGCCGCTTACCTTCCCCACTACCAAGGGCGATCCAAAGGTGTTTCTCGGGGGGGGGGGGGGATCTAGTGTTACTGGTCGCACAGCACACAATTTTTTCTTAATTTCGGTAATTTAAAGGTGCATTCCGTATTTGTTTGCCAGAATATTCAAATTTTTAGTATTAATTTTTAAAATTTTACATTAAAAATAAATTTTTTTTCAAAAAAAGTATTATTTTCAAATCTCGGGGGGGGGAATTACTCCCTTTACGGCCTTGTATCCGCCCTTCCCACACCCACTCGTAAATGAATAGATACATTTTAAAGATTAGAAAATATTTCTAACAGCGTTTTAAAATGTTAACACTATCTCTGGCTGTTTGTTTATTTGTTTTTTTTAAATTCAGGAGGGCATACCCAACACCATAAAAAAATTCAGGGGGAGTGGGGTTTGGACTTCCCTCCTTTCTAACTACAGCCCTGCGATGTAATGTTCTATTTTCATTTCATTTCTTTATTTTTTCCATAGAATTCAGGAGAATATTGGAATTGCCATATACTATAGTGATACAACACACCTGTAGTAGCCCAAAACTATTATCCCATTAAAACTTTTTTTTTTTATTTATTTTAAAGCCAAATTAAAGAATCTCTAAGCCCTTGGCCCCCGGCCTTATAAAAGAAAAAAATAAACCTTAGTATTTATTCTGTTTGAAACTAGTAATCACTTTTCCACTATACAATTTATTTTTATTTTTTATTTTTCATGTTTATTTTTTTTATAATACCTAATTAATAAAATATGCAAAGTTATTTTGGATGTTTATAAAAAATGATGTTACACAAACGAACTCTATAAATAAATTCTCTTCTAATTTTCAATTAGAAAATGGCCGATTCTTTTAATGAGTTATTTTTTTTAACCAAAGATTAAATCATGAACGTAATAATATAAAAGTTGATTGTTTGGACTGTATATGTGATAACTAGAAGAACCGACCAGCCCCCTTTTATATATCATATACGGTTTCTGCCGTTAATGGGTCGGCCAGTTTCGCAACCCAAAATCTTTGCAAAAAATAGTGTGTATGCCGTGGAATCGAGGCTGCCGAAAGTCTTAAATATTTTATTTATTAATCCTGCATCAACAAATATGAAAGCTGCACTGAGGTCAAATGAAAAGATTTTTCACTTTTAGTGTCGCCAGTCATCAATTTCAAAAACAATGAATTAAATTAAATTGTGATATGAATTTGCTGTATAGGAAAGGCTAGAATTACGGTTACGATCTCTTTGTCGAAACCTAAGATTGAGGCCATAAATTCGGTTTCGGTTTCGGCTGAAAATCTTGTTTCGGTCGCACCAACAAATAAAATAAATAAAGAGTTTTTTTCGGAATCTGAGGTCATTTAGACCCCATTTCTATTTATTTCAAATGATTGGTATTCAATTCTATTGAATTAAGGCGGGATGCGAACCCTTGGTAAATAAATAATTAAATATAATTTTAAATATTGCATTTAGAAGATAAATCATAAAAGAAATGATCTATCTCTCTTTCACTCTACAAAATATTAGAATATAAAATTTTTTTAATAACTCCTCTGAAAATCCTCTCTTTGCGTTAGTATTCGTAATGATGTCTCTCGTTCTTTCTGCTCGCAATAACAAAAATATCTCTGAGAGAGAAAGAGAGAGAGAAGATACATATAGGGCGTAAGACGATTTATTGATTCCGGAATTGTGTTCCGTGCGCGACTCAGGTTATTAAAAATAACAAAAGAAACATCTTTTATGACCTTGAAAGTAAAATAACTGGAATTTATTACTCTAATGCTGATAAAAAAAAAAAACTTATTTGAATGTGAAATATAAATTCTAGCAGATAAATCTTTAAAAATTTATGAAATGGATTTTTGGTACATATGTATGCATGATAGCATCTTTGAATAAACGTTTTTGTTTATTAATTTATTGATATGATCTTAGGGAAAAAATTCAATTTCAAATATTTTATCAGCTAAATTGTCAATTTTATTTTATTTAAAATCCCCCGTCTTCGGCGGGCAAGTTTATTGCCAATTTAGGATATTTCTTGTTGCATTGCATTAATTAACTGGAGACAGAAGGGTCTTCGCTTGGAGTGGCCATTAATCATAAAGCTACCAAAAGGAAAAGAATAGATTTGTGTCCAAATATTGAAGAAATTGGATTACACCAGTCAACAAAAGAATTTTGTTTTGGGTTTCTCTTCTAATGCTGAATTCTGATTCTAGACACCTGAGAGAGGGGAATGCAAAAACCTACAAATTTGTGTACTTTTTTTCAGTTTTTCGCTTATATATCGTAAACTAACCATATTTTGTGCACCTTAATAGATTAGAAAGTTGTAGAGGATAAAATTTGGTTTATAAAACGAATATATAAGCCCTCTATCCCACACAGCACAAAATATTGCTGGAATGTTGCAGCAATATTGTCAATCTTCTCAAGATTGACAATATTGCAGCAACATTGATGCAATATTTCTGCAATGTTGCAAAAAGGCGGACATAGGAATATTGCAACAATTTTGTTGCAATATTCCTATTGTGGAATATTGCCGCTGCAATATAGCATCAATGTTGCCAATATTTTGCAAGATTTGCAATATTGATGCAAAATTCCTGCAATATTAATTGGGAATTTATGCAAGATTCGCAATATTTCTGCAATATTCCAGCAATATTTTGTGCTATGTGGTTATTAACCGAGAAACGGCTGATCAAAGTTTCTATTTTTTTTAAATTTGGAAACTTTGGACTTTTTTCAGTTTTTCACTTCTATCTAAACATGTTTTGTGAACTATAATAAATTACAAAGTTGTAGGTTTTTATTTATAGGCCTGTATGTAATATCGATCGTGTCAAAAAAATTCGGAAACCCGAGTAAAAATGATTAAAAATGATCGAGGGATCCACACCCCCGCATCAGGTCTGCATAGTGAACCCTAAGAGTCACCCACGGATATACACGCCCGCACCAGAGACACACATTTTTCTTCTGGTCCCTTTCGATCTACTGTGTGTGTTCCTGGTGCGGACGTGTATATCCCTGTGTGTCCCTTAAGGTTCACTATGCAGACCTGCTGCGGGCGTGTGGATCCCTCGATCATTTTTAATCATTTTTACTCGGGAATACTCGTTTTGAGGTTTCCTGATTCGAAAAAAAGTCCGTCAAAATGCTCTGTCGGGTTGTGTGTTCAAATCTATTTCGACACTAAAAATCTTCTAAACATGTACAGAATGCAGCTTTAAATTACCGAAAGTAAGAGAAAGGTGTGTGCTATGCGACCAGTCACACCAGATTACCCCTCCCCCTCTCAAAAAAAGTCCTCTGAATCCGCCCTTGAAATAGACATTATTGCTGTTAATAGATTCTGAATTTTAGTAGACGTTAAAGAGCTAAGTAAGAAATAAACGAACCATTCATCTCGGAAAGATATTCCGCCAAATTAATGGACCAATCAATCTTCTAATTTATTGCATCCCCAACTTGTCATCTTTGCTTTACAATCTTTTAAATATTGGCCCTGGCAGTTTTAGATCTGAAAGCCATAAAATTCGACATGGACTTTTGAGGATCCTTTTATGATCTGATTCCTCATTTTTTTTAATCCCTGGCGGTGGCAAACCCAGGTAGTTGATAAAAAAAAAAAGGTGAGAGAGCACGTGCCCTTGAGGCGCAGCAAAAAAAAAAAAACTTCCAACACCCTCTCAACAAAAGATTATATTTTAAATAATTATTTATTATACTGTTTAAACATTGTTAAAATAGTTGAGAGATCAGACAGATGTTGATTTTGATTCCAAGAAAATTATCTTGGGATAATAGAACAGTGGAAAGAGATGATGGCTTCATTCTCTCATTTAATTTGGATCTTATACTGGTAGACCTCATACTGCGTTCTTACTGTTTATTTATTTAACAGAGAAACAGAGAGGCTTTTGCACACACCTCGAATTCATATCGAAACATTTCTAAAATAACCTCTCGGGGCAACTTCTATTCCTTATTTAATTAATATAGTATCGTTTTATTATTTAAATGGTAAAGTTAGAAAATTTTCTTTTTGTAGATAAATTTTGAGATCCTGAGGATATAATAGAGGCGTTTGTTTTATCGGCTAGCCAGGGGTTTAGCTCCTTTTGAGAAAAAAATTTAACGTATGAATAAAAAAATTAATTAATTAGGTTATAAGTATGCTATATCGAATATAACATAAGGAAAAATCTGGTGTGACTGATCGCAGAGCCCACAACTTTCTCTTACCCTTGGAATGAGAAAGTTTTGTACTGTGCTTGTCACAGTTTTGTGTTGACATATGTTTAGTTTCCGCCGATATATTAGAATTCAAGATATAAAAATCTGGTGTGAGAAGCACAGAACACAACTTTCGATTACCGAAGGTAAGAGAAAGTTGTGTGCTGTGCGACCATTTTGTTTATTTTTGTATAACACCCGGCCCAGAAAAATCAAAATATTATTTAAATATCGGAGCTAATATTTAAAATTCCCTTAAGGGGGTTCAGGAGCGACGTCTGAACGTACTTTAAAAAAAAAACTAGACTATTATAAGGAATTTTTCAATGCGGTTTTTTTTTAATGAATTAAATTCATAAGAGATTATTGGGACATCGAGCTATAATTTTTTTAATGACTTATTAAAAAATTAACGTAATTAATTCTTTTGTTATCAAGCAAATACATAAAAACAATCTGTCCCAATAATCTTTAATTTTTTTAAAATATAAAAATGAATTTATTGTTATCATTAATCACAGATTAATTAAGAAATTTTTAAAATAAGCTTAGATGATTTATTTAAAAATCAACTGTCAAATTAGTTCAGCATTCTTGCAATAGATGGCAGGCTAGTCTAACAGCCGATATAGTATTTATTTAGCCTATATCTGGCCTATATTTATATATTTTTATGCTTTTATAAAAGATACATAATATATAATAACATTTATAAAGTATTTATTGTTAAAAGATCAATGAAAATCAACCAAATGCATTAAATATTATTAGCTACCATCCTGACATCTCTTGGCAAATTTTTGAATTACTTGATTTTTTGGGCATACTTTTTATGACACACAACGCCATCTTATCGGGAAAAACATGCGTAACCACTTCGGTCCCGTTCCCCCTTAAAGACATAGCCAATTACTCAATATTTCAATATATTTTTGAGTGATTTTCTTGGTTTAATTTTTGAGAAAATCGGAAAACTACATCCGTAAAATACTGGTCTTTAGTAGTACTAAAACCTTTTTGCCCTCTATTGGTTTTAATAAATGTTTTAAAAACTTTATCCTTCTAGGATTTGTATGTAAGCTTAAAATAATAATTCGGTCCATTTATTGAAAATTACGTGAGAGAAGCTCAAAACATTTTTATTTAAAAATTTTGAGCCGCAAGCTAAAATTAAAAATCAATATCTTGTAATTACAGAAGAAATATTTTCACATTGATGAAATAAAAGCTGAAAGTCAACTAATAACATCATCGAGAAAACTTTTGATGTTCTCATCTTAAGTTTCCATGTTAAGGAGCTAATAACATAATTTACTTGGCCAAGAGATATGATCCAGAAAGAAGAGGGAACAAAATAATGTACAATAAAACTCAATAGGAATTTTAGGAAATAAATGATTACGAACGATATCTGATCTTTCTTATTTTCATTTAATTCAAGATGAAGCGCCGCTCTGATCTTTACATAAAAAATATAATAAAAAAAAAAAAAAAAAAAAAAACAGACTGGTTTGTTCTCTCATCACTTGATCTAAACAATAATAATAAAATTTCAACTTTATTAGACTAATGATTGCTTTTAAAGGACCAAATTTTATTCAAGAATAATTTCTCTTTGAAATGAGAAAATATTATAGAAATGTCTATAGAATAATTTTTCCATTCTTCCAGTATTTTTATCGCCTAGACATTGGGTTATATGAGTGTTTTTTTTTTTTTTTTTTAACACACACTTTTATCTCATTCACACTCACACTCACACAGTATTTTCGGCAACTCAGGCCTTATAAGACTTCCGTTATTTAAATATATATGTATTGGGGGCCCAGGCATTCTTATTTAAGAAATTTGGTATCCCAATGGATCATCGGACTATCTGGGGAGCGAACCCACGACCCTTGGTATACAGGGCATATGAATGGTTCAAAGCAAAAGTGAACCAAGCCCAAAAGTAAACAATTTTCTTATTTTTCCCTTTTTGGATAGTAAATTATGGTAGTTATTTGGTGTAATAATAAACCATGTCCGGATTTCAATACTAATCCTCCAGAGTGCAGCAGTTCCTTAATGCAAAAAAAGCATTTAAATGAAAAATATCTGAAAAAAATTTAAAAATCTGAATAGAAAATTTTAAAATGTGTACTTAACGGTAGATAAAGTATAATTGAAGTTCTTAATGATTGCTGAGATGTAAAATAAATAAATTTTTCCCTTAATTACCTTGCAAAATGAAATTGTACTGCCCTGAGTCAATTATCACATTAGGCACAAAAAAAAAATAAATAAATATATTGTATTGGTGATAGAAGAAGGAAAAAGTTGATCTTGAACAGAAAACTTTTTTCCCTGATGTTATATCCTAAATTAACTTTAATACCGGATACAATTCAAAATATATGTATATGAAGACCAACAGCAGCTCCGAGGATGGCTTTGACCAAAGCCGAAACGTCAGCTAGCTGTTGAAATATATTTTTAAAGAAAAATTCTGGCTGCATTTTTCTTCTAACTTTCATTCCTGTTACGAATTCCACCAGCCATAAAATACCCTTATACTAAAACAAATATTTGAAACTTTTACAGATCCATTCAAATTAATTTATATTACAACTCCAAGGTGATTACTTGTCAACTTTGATTTTGATCGATAACTCGAGGAAATTAAACTCAAATCATTTTTATTTTCTCTTACCTTTATATATGTTAATATAAAGAGAGAGAAAGTATTGGATTCATGCCAAAAATTCAATGTCGAGATTTTGACAAATGTCCACGTTTTGAGGACCCCTGAATCCAAAAAAGTGGTTTTCGCGACATGGTCTGTCTGTCTGTGAACTCAATATCTCAAGAACGGAAAAAGCTAGGTAGTTGAAATTTTATATTTAAGTTCGGCACCCCCATGGGACGTGACACGAAGCTTTTGAACAAAATCGTTCAAAGGGTACTAGTACTTTACTGATGCACTTTTTCAGTTATTTGTTTTTCTCAAAATTCGTTCCAACGATTATTTTTTAGATGCACTTTAAAATGTATATTCTCAATTTGCCATTGAAATCTTCTGAATACCACTTTACTCTTGTACTCCATAGAAAAGATAAATGGTTGCCATGGTAACAAAATATAAATATTTTCCCATATAAATTTTACATCTTGAAAATCGAATGTACCGTACTGTCGGAAACTAAATACATGTCGACACAAAAAATCTGACAAGCACAGAAAACAACTTTCGATTACCGGAAGGTAAGAGAAAGTTGTGTGCTGTTACACCAGATTTTTTTTATATTTTATTTGCTAGTTCTTTAGCCAAGGGCATTTTAATTTGTTACGCTTGCCAGAGGGAATAAACTGATAAATAAATATCGTTGATGGTTAAAGAGGGCTTAAATAAACAAAAGTTCTTTTTTTTTTGTTTTGATCATATAGCAAAAATTTCTTCCAAGATTGATTATGTTGTTTACCCCACGAAAGCAAATAATAGGGCTTCACAAGGTGAAAATAGATAGCATAGCAGATGGTTGCGCGAGGAGAGGAGAGAGGAGCCGACCACCCGTTCTCATTTGAGATGCACTCATCTCAACGCTTTTACGAGTTTGTGTATCGGCAATTCATAATTTGTTAGAGAGAGATGAAAAGGTGAAAAGGTCCCGGTGGTTTTTTTTTTCGATCGTAAATCGTCTCTCCTCCCCTGTGCAAGAGCACTCCCTCCTGCTAAGATCCGAACAAGTCATTTTTATCTCGTCTATCGACGTGAGATAAACGAGAAATGACAAGATCCAATATCTTGATAAAAAAAGAATTATTTCTAAAAAAAAAAAATAAATAAATTTTTTAGGATCACTTACCTAATTCATATCATATTTGAGTTTGGAAACTCGTGATCAAGCTGGAAAACTAAATCTAAGAATTGTTTTTTTTTCAGTCTCGTACCTTACTGAAAAAAAAAAAAACAATTTTTAGTAAGATGATGACTTTTTTTTTTTTTTATTTCATTGCAGGGTTTTGGCTACAGTGGCCATTCCCTAATAACTATTTATTTACAGATACATATTTTTTTTAAAAACAAGTTAAAATACAATATTTTTTTTTTTTTTTTTAGGTGACATTTTCAGGATACATAGATGGAAGTGCTTCTTTGATTAACTGACTAATAAAGTTTTGAAACTGAGGAGATGATATATGATTGTCTATAGGGAATGTAGCTCCAACAAGAGTCTGCAGAACTTTTTTAATGAGGGTTAACACTATTTCTTCAAACTTTTGTGTTACATTTTTCATGTATGTCGGATTTGTTAATAGTTGTGTGTGGGGGGAGATTGAGGGTATTGGAGATGTTTTCAAATGCTGGGCGTGCAGGTTGGTGACTTTGCTGAACTTGAGAAGTTGATTCAGAAATAATTTTCTTGTTTATGAAATTTTGCTTTGCATATAGGGATGTTGGAGTTGGAATTAGAGATGGGTATTGATCCAGTGATGGTGGAGGTTCCGATGTTGCTTGGGCATAACTTTTTGAGGCGTTAATTTGTCTATTAGCTTCAGTGAAAGTGAGATGTTCTCTGGTCATCAACGTTACTATTTCATTTTGTCTATTGTATTCTTTACATTTTCTGTTATCTGTTGATTTATGGTTGGTTTGACAAAAAATACATAAAGGAGCAGCGTTACAATTTAAGGATGAATGCAAATCTCCACAGATTTCACACCTCTGTGAATTTTTGCAAAATAAATGGCCATATTTAAGACAAATTTTACATTGCACTGGTTTCTCGTTATATTTTTCTATTTTGCATCTAACTCCAAGGAGCCTGACGTCAGGAGGTAAGGCCTGGCTTCTAAAAGTAAGAACTACTAAAGGAGTAGGATGCTTTTCTTTATTTTCTCCAACGGTCTTCATGATTCTTCGGGCTTTGATAATTTTAGAATTACACAAGGAGTAATTAACTATTTCTTCATCGGAGAGTGAATAATCCACATCCCGGATGATTCCCCTTTTAAAAAGAATAAAATTTGGGATGTAGCATACCATATTACTATCTGTCCAAATATCATTATTTATCAAAAAATTTGCTTTTTCAGAACAGTTTAATATAATTTTAATGCGATTTCGTCCTATTTTTTCAATGCTTGAATCATTTTTCAACTTCTAAAGTTTCACGAGAAAGCTGAAAAAATTTCATAAAAAAGTTACGTAAAAAATAATCTAAATTTCAAGAAAAATTTTTTTAATAACCAAAAAAAAAAAAAAATAGAAGCAATCGTCGGCACATCTTGAAATTAGGGGGGATAATTGTAGAATTAGTTGAAGTTTTTTTGAGTTAAAAAAAAATTTAAAAAAAAATTGGTCGATTTAAAATTAGGGTTTTTTCAAAAAAACTGAAATATTTCATATATCCGGGCTTCTGAAATAATTTTTGTATTTTTTTCTGAAAACTACATTAAAAAACAAAATTTTTATAGCCTTGCGGGGTTTCGAAATATCTATTTTAAAATAAGTTATAATTATTTGAAAAAAAAAGAGCAGTTTTTTTTTCAAAAATCCATAACTTTTTTTTAGTTGGGTAAAAAAATTTGAAAAAACTCCCAAAAATGTCTTTTAAGGGGTAGAAAAAAGATAGGAAATTTTCAGCGAAATCCGCGGGGGTCAGGAAAAAAATTTGTCGATTTAGCATGGAATGACCCATATATAAAAAGATCCTCTCCCAATCGCGGCTCTGTTCCCAGCAAAGTATATTACTTGGGTATAGGCAATCAGAGAGAAAAAGTAATAATTTCTTGCCGACTATAAGTTAGAGCCTTTGAATAGCAAAGCAGGCCGATGAAGGTATAGAATTCAATTTGGGGACTAAATTTCACACCCCTTACAAGAGTGAAGAAAAAATAATGTTTGCCTTGAATAATCACAAATTTGAATAATTAATTCTGTGATCTAAATGTAATCATCTGAATGAATCATTTTTTTAAGAAAATGATGATGATTTTTTTCCCTCCCACTGATTCATGATAATGAATATGGATTGATTTTTTAATTCATTTTTATTTATTCATCACGATTAAATCAGTTATTTTTTTATACTATTTTAATATTATATCGTATGGAGTGAAAAAATAATCTAATAGAAAAATCTCTCATTTGGTCTTTCGCAAAGAGCGACATTTGAAAGCAACAATAATTAATGACATCAACGTGACATCAAGTGTAATAAAATGGTGTAAATTAATGGCAGAGAATAATCTTAATGTTTTTTATTTTTTAATTTTATTTAAGATCTTTTTCGGCATAGGCCTGCTTACGACTAGGGGCATCTTTATGCTTAAAAATTTGCAATTTACAGAATGATAATAAAAAATCTCGACATCGAATTATTGACATGAATCCAATACTTTCTCTCTATTCACGGTATTTCATATATAGGGTAAGAAAAATTAAAAATACCAATGTCACTAAAAAACTTTGCAGCAAAATGAAATAAAAAAATCTGGTGTGACTGGCGCACAGCACTCAACTTTCTCTTACCTTCGTCAAGAGATAGTTGTGTTCTGTGCTTGTCACACCAGATTTTTCGTGTCGACATGTATTTAGTGTCCGACAGTACGGTACATTCAAATTTCAAGATGTAAAATTTATAATTATGTGAAAATATTTATATTTTGTTACCATGGCGACCATTTCTCCTATCTTTCCTATGGAGTACAAGAGTAAAGTGGTCTTGAGAAGATTTCAATGACAAAATGAGAATATACATTTTAAAGAGAATCTAAAAAAGAATTGATTTTTGAATTAAAAAAAAAATCGTTGGAGCGAATTTTGAGAAAATCGAAAAAAACTGAAAAAGCGCATCAGTAAAGTACTAGTACTCTTTGGTCGATTTTGTTCAAATGCTTCATGTCCCGTCCCATGGGGGGTGCCTAACTTAAATATAAAATTTCAACCTCCTACACTGTTAAAAATTTTCGAGCCATATTCATACACATGTGTAGGAAGTCTGTTACACAAACTGTTTATGAATATTCATTTTGGGTATATGAGAAAGTTCATATACCAAAAATGAACTTTCATATTCGAGTATGTGAAAAAATTCATTTTCGGGTATATGAATAAATTCATTTTTGGTATATGAAATTTAAATTACGGGTATATGAAAAAATTCATTTTCGGGTATATGAATAAATTCATTTTTGGTATATGAAATTTAAATTACGGGTTTATGAGAAATAATATACTTTTTTGTGAAAAATGAAAGTAGGAGAACTTTTAATTATAGACCACATATTTGTATTAAATATTTATTAAAAATATATAAATACTGTACAAATATATATATTTTTAATAAATATTTAATACAAATATGTGGTCTATAATTAAAAATTCTCCTAATAATAATATTTCAAACCACAAAAGCTTTAATAAACAAAAATTAAAGTCCTTACGAGTTTATAGTTTTGAGGGAAAGTGAGTGGTCTAGGTGAAATAATAGTTTTTTTTATTTATTTTATTTTTTATTTGTTAAAAAAAAATTATATTATATTAAAATATACAATTTTACTAAATAATAAAACAAATTAAACTATTAAAATAATAAATTTGTATCAAAAAATAAATTTTTATACATTTCCAAGTAAATTTAACACAAATACAAATCATTTTAATTATTTAATACAAAAAATATGTCGATTTTCATCTTCTTTGAGAAGAAATAAAGAGTTACATTTTCATTGCAGTTTGGAGTTTATTCCCTGGCTGGAGTATAAACTAACCTCACCTGAAAAATGACAAACAATAATTTATTTGAAATTGAGAAAAAAAAAAATTTCAATGAAAAAATTCAAATTCAATACTTACGATTTTGTTAGTAAAATGTTCCTATTTCAATATATTGATTAAATATTTATATTTCATTTTAAATAATAATACACTTTCAATTATCTATGCGTTAAATCAGCTACTTCAAAAACAGAATTTGGTGCCAACCTGGTGCCAACCTAACCAATTTCTTGTATATTTTAAAATTAATTATTTTGGTGAAATTGTTAATTTTAATTTTAATTTCTATAGCTATTTAGTTGAATTACTTTATAAAAATTATTTAATTAGTATGATTTTAATATACTTCATAAATATTTAAATAGTTTAGAGCGCGAATTTCAAACCCGAATTTAATAAATTTAGATTTGTGAAATAAATTTTAAAAGAATAATTTCAAGTTTCCTTAAAATAATTATAAAATAATATTAATAAAAATTCCTTGAGGTAGTCGAGTTATTTGAGAACGTTTAGACCAGGGATTCTCAACTTGTCGCGGTGCACTTTTAACGATTTCAAAATTTGGCGGCACACAAAGAAAAAGATAAGTTTAAAAGTTGGTAATTTGTTCATAAACTTTTATATTAATTTTATTTCACATCCTGGGTGTATTAAAATTAAACTACGAAAAGTATATGAAAAAAGAAGGAAAATTCATATTTTTTTTAAAGCGATACTTATTCATATACTTGTATATTAATTTTAGCTCATATCCTGGTCTATTAAAATTAAACCACCAAAGTTTATGAGATATGAATGAAAATTCATATTTTTTTTTACAGTGTAGCTCTTTCCGTTCTTGAGATATTTTGTTCACAGACACACACACAGACACACACACACACACACACACACACACACACACACACACACACACACACACACACACACACACACACACACACACACACACACACACACACACACACACACACAGACCATGTCGCGAAAACCACTTTTTTGGATTCAGGGGACCTCAAAACGTGAAGATCCATCAAAATCTCGACATCGAATTTTTGACATGAATCCAATACTTTCTCTCTCTATATATATTAACATATATATAGAGGTAAGAGAAAGTAAAAAACTAAACAAATACAGGTAAGATATTTATATAGCAAAAAGCAGGTAATTTAGAGGGGCAAATTAACCTTTAACCTTGGTCTATTTATGTTCTTTTCCATTCCAAAAGTTGTTGATTCTTCTTTTCCCTTTCATCAGTTATTAAAAAGAGAATATCCTTCTCACTTTCTTTTCTCTCATTCATTCATCCACCATTTGTGAATAAAAATAATTTCTCAATTTACATCTTATTTCGTTTTAATCTAATAAAAAAATTAGAGAGGCTATAAAAAAGGTCGCCAAAGCAATTTGGCATTTGAATACAAAATAAGAGCGAAACGGAAACGTTGCTTCTATTAAATTTAATTGAAATGAATTTAATACATTATCAAAATGAATTTTTTGTGTTTATTTAATTTTTAGAACAAAAAAAAAAAAAGATTGCAATCTGAACTTTATGAATAGAGATTTGATTAAATTATTTTATAGTAAGAATAATTCTGAATTCTGAGGCACTAGAGGATTCTGATTTCGATGGGGAGGGGCTTAGTAATTTGCATGGAGAAGTTTTAATCCCAAACCCTCTTCTATCGCTTTTTCGGGGTATATTCTAGGCAATCTTATACCCTCAACGACAAAATTCTACATTTTTTAAAAGAATCTAGCAAGACATTTCTTTCAATTTAGAGGGAGGAGGAATGGTGGGGAGTCAGCCCCAAAACCACCTCTTTGAATCATCCATCTAGCAGCATCAAAGGCCATTTAGATGCTAAACTTTTTAATCGTTGAAACGAAGAGGAAAGCAGCCAGGTAGAAAGTCTCTCTTTAATACTAAAGGTTTAGGTCAATTTTATTATACCATCTTCTGTATAAGAGTTTTTAAAGTATATAGTTGTTTAATACTTCTGTACTCTAAAATTGCCAATGTAAATATATTTGAAGAAATATTTACATTGGTATACACTATACAGGGCCGAAACTAGGCAGGGGCAACAGGCACGTGTCCAGGGCCCTGACGGCAAGGGGGCCCGAAAAATGTCGAAAAAATTCGCATTATATTGTATTAAATTATTTAAAACGGTTAGGCAAAATTTAACAGCAAAGGAAGTAAAAAAAAATCTGTTGTGACTGGCGCACAGCACACAACTTTCTCTTACCCTTCGGTAATCGAAAGTTGTGCACTGTGCTGGTCACACCAGATTTTTTGTGTCGAGATATATTTTGTTCCCGACAGTACGGAACATATGAATTCAGATGTGAAATTTATAAGTATGGGATAATATTTATATTTTGTTACCATGGCAACCATTTCTCCTATCTTTTCTATGGAGTACAAGAGTAAAGTGGTCTTCAGAAGATTTCAATTACAAAATGAGAATATACATTTTAAAGAGCATCTAAAAAATAATTGATTTTTGAATTTAAAAAAAAATCGTTGGAGCAAATTTTGAGAAAATATAAAAAAACTAAAAAAGTGCATTAGTAAAGTCCTAAGTAATCTTTGGCCGATTTTGATTAAATGCTTATTTTTCCGGTCCCGGGGGTGGCTAACTTAAATATAAAATTTCAGCCTCTTAGCTCAATTCCTTCATGCTTAAAATTGAACACACACCCACCCACCCACACACACACCCACCCACCCACACACACACACACACACACACAGACAGACAGACCATGTCGCGAAAACCACTTTTTTGGATTCAGGGGACCTCAAAACGTGAAGATCCATCAAAATCTCGACATCAAATTTTTGACATGAATCCAATACTTTCTCTCTATATATATATTACATATATACATAGGTAAGAGAAAGTAAAAAATAAGATAAGAAAATTGATCCAAAAAAATCAAAATTATATTTTTTTCTTCAAATTCATTATTTACTAATTTAAATTTTAAATCTGGTCAATTTAGATCTTTTCCTCTCTTGAAAATGAATCTTTCATTATTCAAAGAGATTTCTCTTTATAATTTACTTTAATTGAAGAGTCAAAGCGTGATTAGAAAATAAATATCCATTAAATATTCCGATAAGGTGTCTTTTTGAATATATCTTGTGATTATTTGACGATGTAATAAAAATTTTTTAATTAAATTTAGAAAAAAAAAATATCTGGTGTTACTTAAGCACATCAAACAACTTTCTCTATTTTAGTTTTTAATATGTGAATATAAAATAGAATTATTATTATTATTATTATTATTTGCAATTCCTATCAGGATCCCCGTTTATTTCCCCGAGGTGCTTTCGTGCACGAAGACACACACCTCAAACCCATACGGGCTCGGCCGTAGCCATCTACCGGCACCCCGTGAAGTTACATTATTTCCTATCTCTAACTCCTCCTCCTGGTGTTTCTTGTCGTCTAATCCTTATTTCTGGTTCCACCCGATTCCTTTTATCCAAACTCTTCTATGCCAGGGAGGATCTCCTAGTTTGAGGAGGGACTCCCTCAGCATCCTGAGAGGGAACCTTCTTTACGTCCCTTTCACAGGACAGGATATCACAGCAACTCCCTCTCCCCGTAGAGTTACTTGGGTGCTATTGTAGTGAGATCCTATATTCCAATCCAGGGCTTGCTTGAGGATTTGTTTTCATTAAATAAATTTTTTATTTAATGAAAAAATCCCGCAGACCCAGGATTTGAACAGGGATCTTCTTTGTAAAAGCCGATACCCTCAACCGCTACACCAGCGAGCCCTCCTATATATAAAATAAAATATTTATAAAATGTAATGAGATTATGAACATTATTACGAGTGTAATGGTCGAAATCGAGATTTTAATGATGAAATTCATATTTTTTTAAAGAAATTTTTAATTCATTCCTAGACACCTGAAAGAGAGCTAAAGTATAAAAATATTTTTTATTTTAATCCTTTTTCGGTGGCCATTTTCGGTTTATAATTTTATATAAATTACATATTAAATTTTTGTGTACCGGAGGCCACTGTCCCGAGATTCAGCAGCGTTTGGCATTGTTTAACAATTTTGATCCTGGTGGCTGTTGTTCTGCCTCCTAGCCACCAGGCCCACCAACATAACAATCAAATTAATTCAATCTTCATACAATTCAGCGATTTCAGGTGAGAATTTGAAATCTAAAAAAAAAAAAAAAAAATGTTTACATAATTCATATTTCCCCTGATTATTTATCTTTTGGATTGATGATCCCTCATCTTTCTCTCTCTCTTTGCCTCCCCTGGGAGTTTTGTAGAGATTGATAGAATCGTAAATCAGATTGCGCGAGGTGATTGCAAAAAGGCTGTTTTTGTTGGGTGAAGGGAGGAGGGTGCGGTTTGCGTGGGCGGAATAAAAGACATGAGACAAAAAGACACAAGAAGACGACGACTCTGTCGAAAGTCAGGTCAATCAGGAAGGAAGCTCTCTCTCTCTCTCTCTCTCATCTCTTTAAAGTAGTAGCATCTGAAATAAATAAAACCGGAGAGAAAGACTCAATTAAAACCAGAGAGGAAATAAAATAAATAATTGAATTGGAGAGAAAATTATTTTTATTTTTATTTGACATCTTTAGGGAAATTAATGAATGGTTTGCATTCTGTTATCAGTTTGGGAATAGATTAATTGATTTCTCATAAAATATAATTGTCTATCGAAATACGAACTGCCGACCAGATTGTGTTGAGGCTATAAGTCGAAGAGCCGTCCTCGGGCTTGGTGTAGTCTGCCTTGTATACCAAGGGCCGAGGGTTCGGATCCCAGGCAGTCCGAACCCGCGAAGTTCGGTATAGAAGGTAGGCACGCTACCAAATAGACCAAGCCCCGAGGGCAAAAAGAAAATTTTTTTATTACATTCACCTTTTTCTCTTCACACTCACACTCACACACACTTCACACTTCTTTTCCACTCACCATATAGACATTTACGATAACGTTATTTATAATTTATATATTATCCACATTTTTATTTCCATCTAACTTCACTCCTTCACCCCGACGTTTATGAGTACACCTAACCTCTACACCACGCCCCGGGGCAAAAGAAAATTATTACTTCGTATTCCAATCCAGTGCCTGCTTGAGGATTTGTTTACATTCAAAGAATATATAAATATTTCTCTATACATTTCCTATGGGAGAAATCGTAACTTTAGGAATTAATAACTCAAAAAGTTATAAGAATTCCAGGACGTGAATATTTTTCCTGGACTCTCCATAACGTACTCTATAAGACTGCAAAATTTTGTTTCAAAATTCAAACGGGAAGTTGGTCAAACAGAGCGTGACAGACGGACAGACGGACAGTCCGCAATTATTATATATAGATATTTTAAATCAGTGATTCTCAATCCTTTATTTGTCGCGGCATACTCTTTCAAAATTTGGCGGCACACAAAGAAAAATAAAACAAAAGTTTAAAAGTTGTTTGCTTACCTATACTATACTGTGTAAAAGGGTTTATGATAATAATTTTGAATGTAAAATAAAATAACATGTACTACAAAAACAACAGTACGTTTATTAAAGGATGAATTACAAGTTAATAAGAAGAATACTACTGATAAATTAGAGCTTGATGTTTTTTGATAATTTAATTTATATTCGGTCGTAAAAATGACAATGCTTTTCTATATTTAACAGTCTCGATTTTCTTTTCGAAAATTTGGCGGCACGCTTTAAGAATTTGGCGCACACAAAAGAGCGTGGCACAGCGGTTGAGAATCACCGTTCTAAACATTAAAATTTCGTTGAATGCTGTTTCATTGGAATATATTACAATCTTTTATATTTAAATCAATCGCTTAGAATGTTAACTAAATTATTAACCCTTAGGTCATGAAGCAAAAGCTTTACCACTGCTCCAAAGGACCATATTTTAACAAAACAATGTTTAAATAAAGATACATGCCGCTCTTTAAATAAAGATTTAAATTCATTATCAATTCTAACGTTTGCTTGTTTGTACATGAATCCAATTTATTTTCTACCTCAGTTGTCAATTCCCATTCATAGTCAACGCACACACATCTTGATTATTATTATCATCTTCAGGTAAGATATAATATTTAGCGACGTCATTGCTGTGCCCTATTTTGAAATATCTCAGCTCCGGTGTAAAGTGAACTCTGTCAACCTTTCCATTTCCTCTCAACAGAGATGTAATGTATTATTATAACTAGGTTGGCTCCGCTGCGTTCACGCCCTATACGTTTGATTAGTGATCTATCTTGATTACGTCCGATGGCATTAGAATGCCGTGTATCAATCAAGGGAAAATTAAATACCTTCGGAGGGCAATAAATAAAAAATTAAATCGAAACGGGGTCAAAAAATGACAACTGCATTGATCGATTTATAAATGGAAAAAATAAAAGGCAACGAAACTCCTTCCGAAGAGAGAAAATCCCCCTTTTAGAATTCGGCTTTGACCGAAAATAGCCGCAAATATGAGGAGAGAACTAAAAAATATTCGCTTCCTTTTTCGCTCCTCAAAAGGCATATCCAACTGGATTTTCTAAAATTATATCTCCGAGCCAAATCCTTAATAAATAAGAACATTCCTAATCCTAATAAATTATTTATAATTTCCTAGAAAATTTTCGGCACATCAGAAATTATAATAAAAAAAATTTTTCTCTTTCACCTTACGAATGAATACATTAAAGGATTTATAAATTTTATGATTTTTTTAGAACTGGTCGCAACTCAACAAACCCTGCGGGGGGCACATATTGGCCTGTTGAAAAAAGGACCTTTCTATTTTGTCAAAAAATGTTGAATTTAAATTGGAAAAAATAAGAATATCACGCGATTGTGTTATAAGTTAACGACAAAATTATTAGAAAATAAAAAAAAAAAATAGTAAAATATTCGAGCCAGAGAAATAAACATCCTGAGTTCAGAAAAGTCTGATTGATTTATTGGCTAAGGTGAAATAAGAAATAAAACTTTGAATTATTTAAACGAGAATCGAAACATCACTAATAAATAATAGGTAATGATAGAAAATTACAAAATAATCTATCTCCATTAAGGAAAAATAATTCTCACTTTAATTCATTGTATCTTAAGAGAAGGTTTTAAAGATTAACCAGCCATTGTAAAGTTAAAGGCTTCACTTTTTAATACCCCTGACACCTTAAATTTTGTATTTATGTGACTTTATGAGGTGTAACTTACATATTGATAATCTGATAATTAAAAGGAAATATTATTTACGAGTTAATAAAAAAAAGTCTTCTAGTTGGTACTATTCGAGTATTACGTAAGATAATTTTTGTCGGTTTTACTCATTCCCTCCCAAATTAAAAATTGTCTACCCCCCCCCCCTTGTTTAGGTAAATATTTTATAAATTCTCTACCTTATTTTAGATGTATCGTTTAAAAATGCTAACAAAATTATCCCCCCCCCCCCCCGCCACTCTCATCAGCAAGAAAAAACAAATGGAACACCCTTTCGATAGGGCTGCTTACGTAATATTTGAATGGAGCCTATGACAATTACTTGCTTTCCTTTCGTAAACTTCATATCCGAAAAATTTACAATCTAATTTCAGGACTTTTAATTAATATATATTTTAAATAATTTTTTGACATCAGAATATATAGGCAATCCAATATTATAAGAAAAAATGTCTACCAAATCTGCTGTTTCTAGGGCCAGCTATAATTTTTTTAATGACTTATTAAAAAATTATCGTAATTAATTTTTTTGTTATCAAGCAAATACAAAAAAACAATCTGTCCCAAAAATCTTTAATTTTTTTTAAATTTAAAAATGAATTTATTGTTATTATTAATCACATATTAATTAAGAAATTTTTAAAATAAGCTTAGATGATTTATTTAAAAATCAAATGTCAAATTAGTTCAGCATTCTTGCAATAGATGGCAGGCTAGTCTAACAGCCGATATAGTATTAGCCTATATCTGGCCTATATTTATATATTTTTATGCTTTTATAAAAGATACATAATATATAATAACATTTATAAAGTATTTATTGTTAAAAGATCAATGAAAATCAACCAAATGCATTAAATATTATTAGCCACCATTCTGACATCCTCTTGGCAAGTTTTTGAATTACTTGATTTTTGTTTAGGGCACACTACGCTCTCTTATTGGGAAAAACATGCGTAACACCTTCGCTCCCGTTCCCCCTTAATAACAAAATACAAGCAAGTTCTCTAAATTCCCTTCGTTTAAGGACATGCGTTTATCTGAGAACACTTTCTTGAACGACCTTTCTACATCGCAACAAGTGACAGGCGGATACTTGAAAGAAGGGACAAATTGGGGTTGAAATGTTGATCTTTTACATATCCACCCTGTAAAGCGCGAAAGTTTGAAAATACTAAAAATGGTTTTGAATTTTTTGTCACTAAACTTTAAAAGCAACTTCAGAAAAATATTCAAAACATAATTTTTTCTTTAGAAAAATGTAAAAATATGCATGAAAAAGAAGGTTGTTTTGGTTCAAAATTGGCAACACATGGTGCATGGAATTTGTTCAAAGAAAGCAAAAATATTCGGAACAAAGCGGGTTCTTTCGAATCGAATACTCATCAAATGGATAACTGCAAAGTTTCAAGAACGTATTCAGCTTCTAAACAAACATGCATTTGCATCAACATCCGGACTTGAGTGAATTCAATACCTTCGCTCATTCGTTAAAAGAGGCTATAACTTTTCTCAATCGCCTAGCTGCCACTTGGTAGCCTTTATAATTTATTATATAAAATAAAATAATTCGGTCGGATGCCCTAGAAAATACAAACTTAATGCTTTAATTGTGAGCACTATTTAGTCGACTTAAATTCAATTGCATCTGTCTATTATGTCTTGGATCCGAAAGATTATTTTAATAAATATGGATGGCTTAAAATATGTTAATCGCTCTGGTCCCCCGGGGGCAGTCCAAGTTGAAATGAAATATGGTTTTTCATTTCGAATTAACTCTCTCTGGGGTCGTTTTTGGGGGCAACACCCATGTCAGGACCTTAACACAAACCTTTCTTTCGATCGATGATATATGATCCGTTCAGAGAGTGGGATAATTCGGTCCATTACTCCCCACTCTCTTCTCTCTTAAAAAATCATGTAATAATTAACTATTTACATTATGAATTTTTAATAAAGCCCGGAAATTGGGGAAAATATTCAAATTTTTATTTAAGGGGTTTTCAGGAGGGTACATTGAATCTTGTAGTCCGAAACAACTGAGGCATTTTAAATTATTTTGTATTCTTTTTTTTAATGATTTAAATTCGTGAGCATTTTACATAATAGAATGCTCTTTTTTAATTACGATTAATTCAAAAATATTTTTTTTACAATAGTTTATAGAAAATGCAAAAAAAAAAAAACTATTATGAAAATTGTAATTTTTTTTTTAAATCTAAAAATGTAAAAAAATCATTAATATCCTACCTGTAATAATTAAATAAATTGGTGACGAAGTCAAAAATGAATTTTGTATTTATTTAAAAATTAAAAGTTCAGCACTTTTACAAAATATGGCAGACAGATCTAACAGCCGGCATTATCAGATCACTTATAAGCCTATATTTATATATTTTTATGCTGTTATAAATCATATATAATATATAATAATATTTATAAACTATTTATTATTAAAAGATCAACGAAAATCTACCAAAAATAGGTTAAATATAATCCTACCATCCTGCCATCTGTTGGCAAATTTTCGCAATAGTTGGGATTTTTGACTTAATTTTTAAGACCCCTAACGCTATCTTATCGGCAAAAACATACGAACAGCTTGTCTCCTGAAGCTCTTTGACTTGCTAGTTCTGCCTTTGTCCGTTTTTTTTTTTTTGTGTCTGACTAGGTTATTTTAATATTTTCCTTCGCGTGTCAGTAAAATTTTTTGATTAAAATTTTAATATTATTATTTTTTTCATAAGTTCAAATAGAATTTAATATTCTAAGCCCCGATTGGACTTGTTAGTCAGTTTAAATGTTCAATATAACTATTAACTTAAATGTGAAATTTATATTTCCTCATGGACAGGTTGTATGAACCCCTGGAATAAAACTCGGCCTATCGATGTATTTATTTTTCTTGCACAAAGTCAACCGGACTTTCGAACACACCAGCAAAAACTAGAATTTCTCTTTATGCAAAATCTAACCCAGCTAACCCAGAATTATGACAAATCCAGACTTTTCAGCACCATCAATTGAGTAAAGGTCTGTACTAGTTGTACAATTTGCTTCCAGCCTAATATTCCATTAGAGTGATCTGACAGTAGCAGCATTGATCTTACTTCTAGTTTAGACTATGAGGTCAAAAACAGTGCTACCCCTGGTGACAAATTTCATAAACTTTGTAAAGATGACTTCATTGTCGGAAGATAGATGGTCAGGAGAAGTGGACGATAACAATAATGGAAATCCTGACTATTCTTTGTCGGATAATGACTCTAAAGTTGATAATAATGACAATTTAATAATTTTTTTATTAGTTATGTGTTGGGTAGCACTATCTTACACCTAAACTAACCTCAACACATTGAGGATACCATTTGCAACATAATGCTAACCCACAAATATGAGGGACATATTTTAGTAAACACTTTTTTTTATGGGCCTTAATAAACAAATATATTTTTTTTTAATGTATTTTTTATATTTTTCTCAGTTTAAAGTAACCAATATTTTCAGTAGTCTGTCCAGCATCTAATAATCTAGCGACCCTTTCCGGGGCTTAGGCAGGAGATCCCGAGTTCGACTCCAGAGGGCCAGGTGACTCTGGAATCAAGAATATAAATCTTGCAGGACGAACGTTTGTTTACATATAATTTTTAATTCCACACTTGTTAGAGAGATAATTAATTTTCTTCCTGAGAATTCTTCTCGACTCATTCTAATCGTTTTTTTATTATAAAAAAATTTAGAATGAATTCTTAGGATCCTTTCAAACATTTATTTTTAACTCTTCATTTTTTAACTTCTTGTTCACTCCCACATAATTAAAGGCTATTTATAATCTCCATTTTATGTGCTCCCTTGAGTTTCTTTAAACAAAAAAAAAAACAAAATTATGTGTTAATGACCAAAAAGTATGCTTTTGGAATTTATAATAATAAAAATGGGAGAGGAATTTTTTATAAAAAAAAAAAAAAAAAACTATCATTACCTGAGAAAAAAATCTCTCAATAGATTAGGAAGGAATCATCATGAAATCAAATTTGAATCCATTATCATGATAAATTATTTATTTATTTATCCTCATTCGACAAAGGAAGACAAATTGATGGTTATAATCTTTAAATGATGATAACACGTAGGTACTAATGATATCTATTGTGTCGTTGTACTTCCCTCTAAGCTGAGAGTAGAATAGATCATCCTCGATTATAATAATAAATTACCTGATGTCCCTCCGCTCAGTCTCCTTATATCTCAATTCCCACTGAGAGATGTCTGCTCTTCTTAAATCGTTCTAGGGAAGGAAAGACGCTCAAAAAGTCGATTTTCAATTTTGGATTCAACTTGATATTTGTCGATTCTCGGAATCGATTAATCATTTCTAAAAGTCGACTTTTCGACTTTCAAGTCGTCTTTATAAAAACTATATAACTAGTGCTTAGGAGATGCTCAGTAAATATTAAATATATTTATTTATTTATTTATAATATACGATTTATTAGCTATTTAATCATTTTATTAATACAACACACACAAATATTTTTTTTTTTTTAAACATTCACACTTTTTTCTCATTCACACTCACACTCACACACACATTCATACAGTCTTTTCGGCAACTTAGGCCATTTAAGACTTTAGACGATAACCGTTGTAATATATATTATCTATTGTGGGTTGAGGCATTTCTATTTAAGCCATCTGGTATCCAAATGGCTTAAATAAAATCATCGGACTGCCTGGGTCCGAACAACTGCGACGTTTGGTATAGGAGGTAAGGCACGCTAACCTACTACGCCACGCCCGGGGCCACAAATATTGTTTTAGAAAAGAATATTCTATCCAAAAATTGCACGTAATATGACATCGAACATTAAAATAAAATATGAAAGTTGAGTATCAAAATAAAACATTAAAATTTGTAGGATTTAAGAATGCCACATATGTTCACTAACCGATCTTAGAAAGCGTGTTGATTGGTGTGTTATGTGTAGGTTTTAAAAGAAAGATGAAAGTCAATCAATGAAAAGGTTACAAACTACATTACCATCGGATACTAAATATTGCAAGAAAAAAGTCCAAGTCGTTCAGTGAGAATCGATTCTAATCGACTTGAAAGAGTTTCAACTCGATTCTAAAAAGTCGATTATTTTCAATAAAAGATCGATTCTTGACTAAAGTCAGAGTCCCCTTTCTATCCCTAAATCGTACCTAAAGTCAAAATGCTTTCTTATTTGACTGATAAACGTTTCTTCCACTTGACTTCTTCAGTGGTTGCAGCCAAAAGAGTTTATAAAATAAAATATTATTAATCAAAGATAAACATTTCTATAGAATTTTAAAACCATGCAATCAAACTGTTTTGTCAGTAAATATTTAAGATAAATGAACGTGAAAAAACACCTGATGAAGACAGATCCCTGTCGAGAGGCCGTTAAAAAGCATAATTAAATATTTAAAAAAAATTAAGACAGGGCATTTCTTCTTTCAAATCTTGTAATCACCTCCAGCCTAATCAAACAATTTAATATATATATTTACTCGTGCTAATCCCCTGATTAAATATAATTTATAATCGTATTAAATTATGCCGACCCTGCACCAAGTAGTGTACTAAAAAGACAATCGTATTAAATTTTATTGAAATCTCTATTATCACCTTTTTGAAGAGAATATAAAAAAGCAAATCCTTGATACGAGCAGACAGACTTTAAAAAAAAAACTCAGACCAATTTAAATGAATATAATTTTAATAAAAAAATTTTATGGATTTACAATCTCTCTCACATTTTTTATTGATTCACCTTTAAATCTTTTACAATGGATATAAATTCCGAAATTGCAGGCATCAAAAAGAAAATTCCACAAGAATCATTTATTTTGAACCAGCTGGACAGTAGGGTGGGTCGTTTCAAGGGCGGATCCAGAGGTGTTTCTCGAGGGGGGGTAATCTGGTGTAACTGGTCGCACAGCATACTATTTTTTCTAATTTCGGTAATTTAAAACGCATTATTCTGTACTTGTTTGCCAGAATATAAATACAAATCAAATTTTTAAGTATTAATATTTAAAATTTTACATTAAAAATAACATTTTTTCCTCAAATCTCGGGGGAGGGGTACATATAACTGGCATTTTGAGGCTAGAATGTCAGTTTTCATCGCAAGTGTCATCCCGTTATCCAAGTAAACTTAATGACACTTTTGGAATTTTCAGTCGAAATTTCGAAACTTTGAGGTAAAATTCTCCGATTTGAAAAAAAAAAAAAAATGTATACCTGTAATGTCCATGTTGGTGGGCCACTTTTGCCGGCTAGTACATTTCGCTTCGAAAAAAAAGAATGGCAAAACGACCCACCCTATTGGACTGCCCGCTTAAGTCTTTAGCAAAAGTATGAGAAAGTTGTGTGCTGTGTGGGCAGTCCCACCAGATTTTTTTCAAAATGAATCCTTCCCTTTCTTGGATTAATAATCAAGCGATAATTCATTTTAATTATTTTCTTTTTTATTTTATTTGCGTCTCTAAGTTGGTCGTTAATACATTTTATTCATTTCTTTATTAATTAATAATGTGTAATTTTATTTTGTGCCCTGCCGTAGTAACGTTGATTCATCCCCGGAGTGAAAAGGCATTGATCACTTGCCTCAAGTCCCACCCTCTCCCTCTATGGTGGTTCCCGAGGGGCCCTCTTTCCTGGCTTCGGCCCTTTGAGGCCGCCGGAAGCCATCGATTAAAAATGAATCCGTTCCACTAAAAGCGACATGACCTTTTGCAGATGCATGCATTTTGTTTTTTTTTCTTCTTCTTTGCTAATTAATATTTAACGACGAGGGATTAAATTTTTTAAATCTCAGAGGTTCGTTGGATGCAAAAAAATTTCTTTGGGGCAGTCTCTTAAAATGTTAAGACATGATTAAGGCGTGTGGGATATACCGGTATAGAGGGGCTTGAACTATACGGTAATTACTTTTTCTGAATAAAAAAAAAGATGTGACTGGTCGTACAACATACAACTTTCTCTTGGGTAAATGAAAGTTGTGTTCTGTGCTTGTCACACCAGATTTATTTTTTGTCATAGATTTAGTAAATGAGAGAAAATTTTATTAAAATTAATTTTAATAAAAAAGGCTCTGTCATATCCAACAAAGGGCCCTCGGGGCTTGGTGTAGAGGTTAGCGTGCTAACCTCCTATACCAAACGTCGCGGGTTCGGACCCCAGGCAGTCCGATGATTTTATTTAAGCCATTTGGATACCAAATGACTTAAATAAGAATGCCTGGACCCCAAATAAATATATATTATTAAATAACGGTTATCGTAAAAGTCTTAAATGGCCTAAGTTGCCGAAAAGACTGTGTGAATGTGAGAGTGAATATCCAACAAAGGACTCTAAAATGAAATATAAACATTATCGCGTATTTCCATGGATATGCTTTGCAATTTGGCAATTTGAGAAATAGAGAAGTCTCAAAAATAAGCAGGAGCCCCGACGAGGAGATATGCCCACTTTTTTTTTATTATTTCCTTTTATATTATTGCAAATAACATCCCGTTATCATTCGTAAGAAACTCTAATATAATATTTTCTGGTATGTCTTTGTGGCTGGAAGTTTCAAAAAAAAAATTCAAGACATATGTAGCCAAAATTATTTCTTTTAATTTTCATTTATTCTCGCCTCCGGCTCTGAAGATGGCCTAGACCTGTGGCCGAAACGTCAGCCTGGAACGACAGAATAAAAGAAATAATTTTGACTGTATATGCCTTGCGATTTTATTTTGACTCCGCCTTATAATATTTTCTTATATACAGTAGTTAGGGCTAGTAACGATTGAACAATTGGAGACATATCGATCAATCGTTAACTTAATGCCCCAAATGTTAACTTTTATATAAGCTTTTACAGAATTTTCACTTTTATTACTTTCTATTACCTATATATGTTAATATATAGAGAGAAAGTATTGGTTTCATGTCAAAAATTCAATGATTTTGATGGATATAAACGTTTTGAGGTCTCCTGAATCCAAAAAAGTGGTTTTCGCATCATGGTATGTCTGTCTGTCTGGCTGTGTGTCTGTGTGTCTGTCTGTCAACAAAATATCTCAAGAAAAGAGTTAGGAGGTTGAAATTTTATATTTGAGTTAGGTGTTCCCCTGGGACGTGACACGAAACTTTTGAACAAAATTGGCCAAAGAGTACTAGTACTTTACTGATGCACTTTTTCAGTTTTTTTCGATTTTTTCAAAATTCGCTCCAACGATTTTGTTTAAAATTCATAAATCAATTATATTTTAATGCTCTTTAAAATGTATATTCTCAATTTGCTCTCAAAACAATACTTTATTCTTGTTTTTCATAGGAAAGATAGAAGAAATGGTTGCCATCGTAAGAAAATATAAATATTTTCCCATGTTTATAAATTTTACATCTTGAATTTTAATCAGCGGAAACTAAATATATCTCGACACAAAAAAATCTTGTGTGACAAGCACAGAACACAACTTTCGATTACCGAAGGTAAGAGAAAGTTGTGTGCTCTGCTACTAGTCACACCAGATTTTGTTGTATTGGATTTGATTTAGTCTATTCTCTGTTAAGCAAATATTTTTATTTATTTAATACATTACGTTACATTATTTTCGCAAATTATTACACCTACAAATGAAGAGTTCAAATGGTATTTTTTGAAGAGAAATAAATTACTTTTACTCGTGAGTAATCTTCTTTCTTGCAACGATTTGCGTGACACATATTTAACCCTGACCTAGGTTTAAACCTGCTTGAAACTTTCCTAATAGGTAAGAAGTTAACACTGTTCGAGACAAGCACTCGAGTTCTCTTGGTATGTACTTGAGTGGATACTTATGTAGGCCTTCTCTTTCTTTTGCTACGCCTTTTCTAACCGCATCAAAGGGCTTTCAAGAAGAAGCGCCTCTAATTATAAAGTGGGATAATATTCTCCTTTTTAAAAATGTCTGATGAAATTATTTTTGTTTATCTTGGTATTTAAAATACAACTAAAAATGAAGTCTTTTTCGGAACCTGAAGCCATTAGGTTCATTAAACTCTGAGATTTTAACATTAAGGGGGCACGGGAGCGAAGGTGTTACGCATGTTTTTCCCGATAAGATGGCGTAGTGTGTCATAGAAAGTATGCCCAAAAAATCAAGTAATTCAAAAATTTGCCAAGAGATGTCAGAATGGTAGCTAATAATATTTAATGCATTTGGTTGATTTTCATTGATCTTTAACAATAAATACTTTATAAATGTTATTATATATTATGTATCTTTTATAAAAGCATAAAAATATATAAATATAGGCTAATACTATATCGTCTGTTAGACTAGCCTGCCATCTATTGCAAGAATGCTGAACTAATTTGACAGTTGGTTTTTAAATAAATCATCTAAGCTTATTTTAAAAATTTCTTAATTAATATGTGATTAATAATAACAATAAATTCATTTTTAAATATAAAAAAAAATTAAAGATTATTGGGACAGATTGTTTTTTTGTATTTGCTTGATAACAAAAAAATTAATTACGATAATTTTTTGATAAGTCATTAAAAAAATTATAGCTCGATGTCCCAATAATCCCTTATGAATTTAATTCATTTAAAAAAAAACCGCATTGAAAAATTCCTTATAATAGTCTAGTTTCTTTTTAAAGTACGTTTAGACGTCGCTCCTGAACCCCCTTAAGTTTAGAGAATTCCCTGGAAATTAAAAAAAAAAAATTACATGTTTTACAATCGGGATTTTTGACTAACAAGGAGTTGATTTTGATCTCCTTTATTTGGTGAATCTATATGAAAAATATTTTATTCTGATCGATCTTTTTCCAATCCCCTTAACAATTTTTTCTCATCTGAAATTTTAAAATCTGAAAGGATTGTTATAAGTCAGAAACATATCAACAACAACAACTGATACGTAACGGGTAGAGGAGGGATTAGTAATCAGGGATCCCAGTTCAAAACTTGGTTGTCATTTTTTTTTTGTTTTGTATTATTTATTATATAAAAAATAAATATCATTTTATATTATAAAAATATTTTATTTATAATTCGACATATTTATTACATATTTTTACAAAAACAATGAATAATAAATCAATTTATATTTATATATGTCCGAAAAATATTACCTTTTATTTAGAGAGCAAAGTTTTTCCACCAGCGAAACCAAAATTTTCTTCATTGGTTTTGAACATTTCCTCTTTTGTGGAGCCAACATTTTCCCTATGGGGTTGAGCAAACATTTCGGGGGGGGGGCGAGACCCATTATTCTCTATATTCCTATATATGTACGGTATATCCCTCGCTTCTCGACCTCCCCCTTATATAGCCCCTGAATTATTCATTTATATATCTAATTGATTGTATAATATTCATTGTTTTCTTATAAATATTAATAAATATGTCCAAATATAAATAAAATATTTTTATAATATAATATAATATTTATTTTTTATATAATAAATAATACAAAAAAAAAAAAAAATGACAACCCAAGTTTTGAACTTGGATCCCTGGATTCTAATCCTCTCCTCACCGTTACTATCAGTTGTTGTTGTTGATATGCTTTTCTTTGAGCCTTATAACAACCTTTTCAGATTTTAAAATTTCAGATGAGAAAAAATTTTACAGCCATTGACGAAAAGTTCGATCAGAATACAAATATTTTTCAGATAGATTCACCAAATAAAAGATCAAATCGTACGGTCACCGTACTCTCTTAAGTGGCCTAGTTTTGGAATAAAAGTATGAACAAAGATCTTTGCATGAAAAAATGAGTAGTGTACATTTCATTCTTCTTTTCCACTGGGCGCGGCGCCGTAAACCTCTCAGGAATCTAAATAATTCTTAAAGAATCTTTTTTTTTTTTTTTTTTTAAATAAATTCGCTATTGTTCTTAGGGATTTAAAATTTAAAAGCAAGTAGAAGAGAGCGAGATGACATTTTTTTGCCTGATAGCCTGACATTGACCTTGTCTGGTGCGTGGTGGGGGCGATGTTTGGGTTGGCAGAGGGAAGGGCGACTCGAGTGGAGGGGAGAATATGCCAGGTGGAGGGGACGCCGTCTCCCCTCTCCGAGTCCGTTAGTCATGCGTTCATTCACACTCACCGCCTTACAACACGGAAACGTAACTCTTTATCTAATCCTCTTACTTATGTAATTCACAATTATCGTACAAGGAGAGACACCTTATAGGGGTCTCTCTGCGCTTCTTTAAAAAGGTAAAATAGGTCAGATACATTTCCAAAAAAATATGCTAATAGTCTTGAGCAGAGATTCCAAAAATGTGCCCCCTAGCAAGGTAGCGAATTTTTTTTTTTAAATTAATGATTATGATGGCTTTTCTAAAAATTCTAAATCAATAACATAAGAGTCAACATCTTTAAAAATTCAATCAGGTTTCAAGAGATCTAAAGGCGCAGTAAACATAATCTGTCCAAAAACATAAATGAAAAAATCTGGTGGGACTGGTCGCACAACTTTTTCTTGCCTTTGATAAGAGAAAGTCGTGTTCTGTGATTGTCACATCAGATTTTTTTGTGTCGGGATACTGTATATTCAGTTTCCGCCGGTATATAGTCTATATATTTTTTTTAACATTCACACTTTTTTCACATTCACACAGTCTTTTCGGCAACTTATGCCATATAAGACTTTAAACTATACCCGTTATTATGAAAATATATATATTAGGGTCCAGGGATTCTTATTTAAGTCATTCAGTATCCAAATGGCTTAAATAAAATCATCGGACTGCCTGGATCCGAACCCTCGACCCATGGTATACAAGGCAGGCGCGCTACCAACTACGTCAAGCCCGAGGGCCCGCCGATATATTGGAATTCAAGATGTAAAATTTATAAACATGGGAAATATTTATATTTTGTTACCATGGCAACCATTTTTTCTATTTCCCCTATGAAGAACAAGAGTAATATGTGTTTTTTTTTTATTTATTTAAGGTCTTTTTCGACAACGGAGGCCATTTAGACCCCCTCTCTATTTATTTCAATTTATTGGTAGTCAATTAAATTGAAATAAATTGTCATATGAGACGGGATGCGAACCCGCGACCCTTAGTGCAGAAGGTCAGCACGCTAACCCCAACACCAAATGAAAAAAAAATATCATTACTATATTCCAATTCAGTGCCTGGTTGATGATTTGTTTACATCCATAGAATACATAAATGCAAAGAATATATTAATTTTTCTCTATACATTTCCTATAGGAGAAATTGTAACTTTTGGAATTAATAACTCAAAAGTTAAAGGAATTTCGGGACCCGAGTATTTTTCCTAGTACTTCCCATAACGTCCTCTATAAGACTGCAAAATTTCGTTTCAAAATTCCAACGGGAAGTCGTCAAAAAGAGCGTGACAGACGGACACTCCGCTATTATATATATAGATATTTGGGGTCCAGGCATTCTTATATTTATTTCTTTAAAAAATCTGTAATGACACTTTGTTTTCTTAAATTACCCCTTTTTTTTGCCTTTCACCGGATTAGCCGGTATGCCGAGTATCGAAGTCCGGATTAGCAAGACTCGACTCTATTTATTTACTCAAATTACAAATATCCCTCTCTGAGGAGGAATGGTGCATTTCAAAATTAATATTTATTAACTCAAGAAGGCTTCACATTAAATAAGCCTAAATATTTATGGTATTTCCGCAATAATCCCCTTAAATATGTTGGGGCTAAATATAAAATTATTTGTTTATTTCTTCCTCAAAAAAAAAAAAAAATCTTTTTAAATCTGTTGCCTAAGTTCGGCTCAATTGAAATCTTGTTAAGCCCCCATCTCCTTCCTTCTGTTTTTTGTGGCCCATTTCATCTTTTTAACGCCTGTCACAGCTTCCTTTCGGAATGGGATAGATGACTTCTGGTGTCGAGCCAAATACTCATATCATTAATAATCCAATTTACAAAAAAATAAAAAAAATAAAGATTATTCCTTTTCAAAACAAAATTTTTTTTTTTTTGATTTGTATATATTCAATTTATGTTTCATTTCGTAAAAGAAATAATAATGATTGTTTTATTAAAAAAATTTGTATTTATTTTCCAAAAAAAATTAATGATTTTTCCCTATTAAATTAAACAACCACTTTGACGAATGATTGTGGCCAGTTGGTTCTTCTCAGAACAATGCTCTCCGCTTCTCATAGAGACTACTCGATAAGAATACAACATGGCAGACGGAGTTTGCGATGTAAGAACATGTTCTCACTCCCAGATGAAGACCAAAGTATGCACAGGCCTTTTTGAATAAGAGTATTTCCCTGAAAGGGAAAGGAATCTGGTGGTCGATATATTTATAGCGGAGTAAAAATAATACAGTAATGCCCCTCTTATCCGACCTCGGATTAGAGATGGAAAAGGCGCTAGAAAAGTCAATTTTCTATTTCTGAATCGACTTGATTTCGATTCTCGGAACCGATTTATAAAAAAAAAAATCCATAAATTTCCCGTGATATGGCAACGAACATAAAAATAAAATATGAAAGTTGAGTATCAAAATAAAACAATAAAATATTAAAATTGAGGAATTAAGAATGCCACATATGTTCACTAACCGATCTTAGAAAGCGTGTTGATTGGTGTGTTATGTGTAGGTTTTAAAAGAAAGATGAAAGTCAATCAATGAAAACGTTACAAACTAAATTACCATCGGATTCTAAGTATTACAAGAAATCAGTCGAGGTCGTCCAGTGATAATCGATTCTAATCGACTTGAAAGAGTTTCGACTCGATTCTCAAAAGTCGATTTTTTCAGTAAAAGATCGATTCTTGACTAAAGTCAGAGTCGACTTTTCCATCCATTCGATCAACCGGCCTATCCGCATTTTAATTACTCTGTGTGGTGCAACATTTTGCAATATGTTCATCCAGATGGTTCAGAGGGAGGGGGAAGGAGTTCCCGAGTTTGTTTACTCGCTTGCTTCCCAGTCTATTTTTTTTTTCAACATAGGTTTGAGATCTCTTAGACAAAAATGAACGAGTTAGGAAAACGAAAAAGTGTGATGAATATCAATTTTTAACCGAAACCTCGGAATTACCAGTCAAATGGTTATCCGGGCAGAATCTCCGTTCTAATCAGGCCGGTTAAGAGACTATAATTAGAATAAAGACCTGATACTTCTGGATTTTACGTTCCTGGTTATGAAGTCATTTTGGCTTTCTTCGGCACAGTTTTTTTTTATCCTTTTTTCAATTTCGACGTCTACAAAATAGAAAAATAAACGTGCCCACCATGCACACAAGAATAGACTAGATACAAAAATGTTGCAAATTAATTAGCAATTAAAATATTTCGCCCTCGAAGGACAGTGCTCTTCACTCAAGCCAATATTTTCATTTTAAACAAATAATTAAAATGAATCGCAGTTTCTTTGATGTCTCTTTTCCTCGTTATTTCCTTTGTTTCATAATTAACTCAATAGAAGGGGGGAATGACACTTTAGTAAGCAAGCAGCCAGGCCACCATTTTTTTTTTTTTTTTTTTTTTAATTAAAGTCCTCATCTCGTGGCCAACTAATGCAAATGCCATGTCATACCTCGCTCGTTTTGTGGGGCCAACACACACTTACCTTGCTTGCAAGGTCTCCCGGAGACCCTTAAGGGCCCTAAATTGCTCTCTCTCTCTCTCCCACAAAAAAAGATTTCCTCGTCACCGTCTTTTCATCTCTCTTAAAAAACGACTCAGCCGATAGCTATTCGCCTTTACGGAAATAGAAATGCGTTTAAAATAAATAAAGGCACTATTTATTTCTCGTTAAGTGAAAACACATTTGAAAGCTTTATATTTTGTTTTAATATCATCTCGTTAAATATCACACGAGAAGAAAAATCATATCAGTAAAACAAAATAAAAATACGTATAGATATACAGGTATCTCACATTCAGGGTGTATTACGGCAACTGGCATTTCATATCCCCCATGTCTTTCCCATTCATCAAATGAATTGCAAATATTTTGGAGAATGAATCCTCATTCAAAACCAAGCAGATTAAGGTTTCTGTCTTAAATCAAATGGAGAAAAAAATAATTCAGGAATCATTCAAAGAAAACTAGAAATAAATAAACAAGGATGGAATTTATGCCTGGTAGTTTTAAATTTAGAAGTTAAGAGATTGAAAATTTCATCTAAAAATATAAATATAAACAGTTGGTATTTTTCGTTATTTTAAAAATACTACTGGTATATGTAGTGTATATTAAATTATTTGAAAAATCTGATAGTCCCGTATAAAAAAATCTTTAAAATTAATATTGCAACAGTGCCAGTGATGTAGCAATGAGAATGCTTTTGCGGAAATTTGCTGGTTGCCAAAGGGCTCTGTCAGGGAGTACACTATGTCTCCTCTCCCCCAATTTAAACTAATATTAAATAGAACTATAAACGCTATGTGTGGCCATCTTCATGCTCATTTTTACTTTCTCTTACCTATAAGTCGTAAATATGTTAATATATAAGCCTATAGAGAGAAAAAGTATTGGGTTCATGTCAAAAATTTGAGATTTTGATGGATATACACGTTTTGAGGTCCCCTGAATCCAGAAAAGTGGTTTGCGCGACAGAGTCTGTCTGTCTGTGTGTGAGCAAAATATCTCAAGAACGAAAAGAGCTTGGAGGTTGAATTTTGTATTTAAGTTAAGTACCCCCTGGGGCGTGGCATGAAGCTTTTGAACAAAATCCGCCAAAAAGGACTAGTACTTTTTCAGCCTTTTTCGATTTTCTCAAAATTCGCTCCAACTATTTGGATTAAAATTCATAAATCAATTATTGGAATGAAGTTCTTAAACGCGGCTTATGCAGGGTGAATTGGGAGAAAATGTAACGTAACAAAAACTCGTTCCTAACAAAAATGCGTTCCCAGCGCCCGAGCGAAGGCGGAGAAAGGCAATATTAGCCGAAGTCTTGGCGAGGCCACGCCCACCTTCTCCTTCTCTTTATTTCCTTCTATCTTCCGTAGGCGGGAAATTGCTCGGCAAATGCGAGCAAGAGCTTCTCTGGCTAGACGGAAAGCCCGCTATTTAAATAATATTCATATTAAATTATATTCTGACAATTGTGACTTGAAGAAATGGCGTGAGGAACTTTGTTCCTGCCGAGGGTCCGACGACCCACACGTTTGCTTTTTTTTAGATGCTTTTTAAAATGTATATTCTCATTTTGTTATTGAAATCTTTTGAAGTACACTTTACCCTTGTACTTCATAGGAAAGATAGAAGAAATGGTTGCCAATATTTTCCCATGTTTATAAATTTTATATCTTGAATTCTAATATATCTCCGGAAACTAAATATATCTCGACACAAAAAATCTGGTGGGACAAGCACAAAACGCAACTTTAAATTACCGAAGATAAGATAAGTTGTATACTGTGCAACCAGTCACACCAGGTTTATATTATAGTTTCTCTCGTTTTCAATTCATTACTTCAATGTGGCCTCCGCATTGGCTGGCAAAAGACCATCTTCTTGCCATAATTAATATTAAAAACATGGTAAAAGAAAATATTTGGTCACGTTTTTTTTTAAGCCACGTTCGATTTATTAAAATTATTTTCCAATAGTGGATAATAATAAACATGCATCTCTAACCATATATTATATTTTAATAATAGAAGGCAATATTTAGCATACAAGGGCGTTCGCTATGCATGGAGTTAATTTTCCCCGGTGAAAGTATCGAAAGAAATGTTCGCTGATTTACTCTATTAGTCGTTTAATAAGTATCCCATTGACTAGCATTTATCTCTCGCGGCACCTCTTTGAAACATAAACTCTAGTGCTCTTGCACCACCATGCTTTAATCACTCTAACGAGCGTTTTAATTTATTATGCTCAAAGGGAAAAAGTAATTTTTTTTTTAAGACAAAAAAGTTCCTTTAGTTAAATTAAGTGAGACAATTTTATATTTTTCAATCACAATAAATAAAAAAAAAAACTTCTTTCTCTCTTACTCCTTTTTTTTATGTTTGAAATTAATGTGTATTACGTGTCAAATTATTTATTTTTTTTTTTTGTTCAAAAGAATAAGGTTAGAGAAAATTTATTTTCCTAGACTAGAAATAAATATGTAAATTTCTATAAGACAATAATTGTTTTTCAATTAGAATTCCTTTCTCTCTATCTCTCTCTCTTTTCCTATTAAATTACTTCGGGGCAGCATCCTTCGTAACTAATGAAACAAACTTTTATCTATTATTAAAAAATAGAAAATTCATATTTTAATTTAAGAGAATTTTTTTTTTCAAATAGACTGTTCATTAGCCAGCCATAAGATAGAAAATTTGCGAGATGAGTTTGAGTTTATGATTAGGCAAAATTGTGCCCCCTGGGCTCGAACCATGATCTTCATGCTTTCGAGTCGGTTGGACTACTGTGACAGCAAACAATAAAAGCGGAAATAGATGATAATTAAGTTTATTTTAGAAATAGAAATATTTTTATGACAAAAATTCCAAATAAACATGTTCTCTCCAAGCCAATAAATTATAAATTTTAATTAACAATAGCCCCCGGGCATGGTGTAGTTGGTAGGGTGCCTACCTTCTATACCGAACGTCGCGTGTTCGGACCCCAGGCAGTCCGATGATTTTATTTAAGCCATTTGGATACCAATATTAATAATTAACGGTTATCGTAAAGTCTTATATGGCCTAAGTTGTCGAAAAAACTGTGTTAATGTGTGTGTGAGTGTGAGTTTGAATGAGAAAAAGTGTGAATGTTTTTTAAAAAATTAAAAAAAAAAAATTGCACTTTGCAAATAAAACACTGAAAAATTTTTGGCACAACTTGGCGAGAATAAATATTTATTTTAGTCATTAACCTGGATAATTATAAAAAACGAAAAAAAGAAAATTTTATCTAATTGATTACCGGTATATCTATTCAATGTTGTTTTTTCATCGTTTGTAGCCCTGAGGATGGTCCCATGTGTGACCGAAACGTCGGTCCTAGTTTTAATAATAAAATAGATAAAACTAGCTGCGTTGCTTATTTTTTTTTTCCACCAAATTTAAATACATAAACTCAAACTCATCTCCAAATTTGTTATCTTAAATTTTCATGATTAAAAAATCTGGTGTGACTGGCGCACAGCACACAACTTTCTTTCCTTCGGTAATCGAAAGTTGTGTTCTGTGCTTGTCACACCAGATTTTTCGTGTCGACATATATTTAGTTCCCGACAGTACGAACATTTAATTCAGATGTAAAAATCTGGTGTGACTGGCGCACAGCACACAACTTTCTCTTATTAAAAGCTTATTTTTCCGGTCCCGGGGGGTGTTTAATTTAAATATAAAATTTCAACCTCGTAGCTCAATTCCTTCATGCTTAAAATTGAACACACACACACACACACACCCACAGACAGACCATGTCGCGAAAACCACTTTTTTGGATTCAGGGGACCTCAAAACGTGAAGCTCCATCAAAATCTCGACATCGAATTTTTGACATGAATCCAATACTTTCTCTCTATATATATATTACATATATACATAGGTAAGAGAAAGTAAAAAAAAAAAATTTATGTTGATCTGAGTGAATTTTCACTATCGTATCGAGGCAGAGGAAATAACTTCTCAAGTTGGTGATTGTTACTAATAAATAAATTAATTTCCAGCGGAATCTACAATAAAATTATAAAAGAATCGCTATTTGATGTGGGGTAGAATCGAATATAGGTCCTTAAATCCCAAAGCTTTAATTATATCTATATATACTGTATATAGTCTACTTTGTAATAAAAAAAGTACGTTTCTTTTATGGCAAAAGTTAAAATTCAGAACAAATTCAAACGGGCCATCTCTTCGCATAAAAGTTGCCCTTTATACAAATTAGATTTTCGCAGGACTATTAAAAGTATCCTCTTATTATCTCACAGGAAGTAATAAAATAAAACCTTATTAAGAAAAAAAAGAAACTCATGAAAACAATTTTGTATTTGTGAAAATAAGAAAATTGTCTCTTTTATTGATAAATTAAAGAACATTTTAATTAATATTATACAATGCTAGGAAGATCCCTTAAAATAGGGCGTCATCTGACGCGAGGGAGTCAACCGCTCTACTCCTACTACTACTGAAGTTGTATTAAATAGAGTAGAATAAAAATTTTATTTAAGCCATGTGTTGAAAGGCTTATTATTAGAGACCGGATTTTAAGCAAAATGCTTATTGCTGAATTTTATAAGCAACCATTAGATATTTAATTTCTATACGAATTAGGAAAAACTAAGTGTATTGAGATTGCATTTTTTATGCTTTTTTTGCTTTTTTTGAGTTTTCATGCTTTTTTTTCCCTTTCGTGCTTATTTGAACTTATTTTACGAATATTTATAATTTTTTTTTTTTTTTTTTATTAAAAAACTTTTTATAATCTATTTTTTCCTAAAGGATATCACAGGATGTCGAACGGCTACTCGAAGATTGAGGTGAGTGTAATGTTAATAAAAAATTAAATATTTTTTTATTATTAATTATTTTTTATTTCTAGATATTTATCGGCCAACCAGTGTACATTATTGGTTTCAATCCTTAAAATGGACCATCTTCAGGGCCTACAAACAAAATATATATCAGGAATTATTCCTTTCTGTGAAACAAACATTAGTCAGATTTAAAAATTATAAAAACATTTTCATATATATATATAATATAATTCGTAAATTTATTTAAAATTAGTTAAGTTTTTTTGAATCAATATTTTATTATTATGTGTATAGTTATTAAATGGAATTTTTCTTTTGTCTTACCTAAAATTCTATGAAAATCCAACCTATAATTTTATTATTCACTTGTATAATTTTTTGCGAACAAACTTTTATAATTACTTTTATTTCATTTAGATATATATTAACTCCTTCTATTAACATATATTGTATGTATAATTTTTCGTTTTATGAAATAAAATAAATTAAATTACATTTACGAAAACAAGCTATTCCATGTAAAACTTGTCAAAAATGTAATCGAGAAACTTTATATATAGGCCAATCATCTCGTCCATTACGTACCCGTTTGAAAGAACATTTCAATACATGTGTAAAATTACAACCATGCACAGCATTGAGCCAACATGCAATTTCATTCATTCACGACTTCTCATTTGAAGATACAAAAATTTTATGTGTGGAGCCAAATTTAATGAAAAGAACTTTTAATGAATCTTTCTACATTAATATTTATTCAGATCATACTGTTAATTTTAAAATAGATAGTGAGCAGGCTTCGTTTATATATGGGAACATCATTAAAAAACTTAAAAAAACCTTTTACAACAAAAAAACATTTATATGTGAAAATTAATATAAAAAAATATATAACATTAACTTGTGTCTTTTATCATGTTAAACTAGTATTAGCATTAAGATCTCATTGATTAGAATTACCTACATGAAGGAATTACTTAAAAAGGAGAAAGAAAATTTATAACTTTAAAATCAGCCGCGAAAAGAAAGAAAAAAATTGTTTTATTTTCAAAATGATTATAAAAATAATAATAAATTAAAATTAAGAATTAAAATCATTAAATTGTTTTAACAGCGTCGTTTTTAAATAATAAATTGTAAATAAAAAGAAAAATTGAAAATAATTCGTCAAATCAGGTTGGTAATTCTGCCTGTCAAAGTAAAGTAAAAAAAGAGACAAAGAAACGAATGATTCTCCTTGTTTTCGTAAATGTAATTTATTTTATTTCATAAAACGAAAAATTATACATACAATATATGTTAATAGAAGGAGTTAATATATATCTAAATGAAATAAAAGTAATTATAAAAGTTTGTTCGCAAAAAATTATACAAGTGAATAATAAAATTATAGGTTGGATTTTCATAGAATTTTAGGTAAGACAAAAGAAAAATTCCATTTAATAACTATACACATAATAATAAAATATTGATTCAAAAAAACTTAACTAATTTTAAATAAATTTACGAATTATATTATATATATATATGAAAATGTTTTTATAATTTTTAAATCTGACTAATGTTTGTTTCACAGAAAGGAATAATTCCTGATATATATTTTGTTTGTAGGCCCTGAAGATGGTCCATTTTAAGGATTGAAACCAATAATGTACACTGGTTGGCCGATAAATATCTAGAAATAAAAAATAATTAATAATAAAAAATATTTAATTTTTTATTAACATTACACTCACCTCAATCTTCGAGTAGCCGTTCGACATCCTGTGATATCCTTTAGGAAAAAATAGATTATAAATGTCTTCGCGGCAAGAATCCTCAATGCAAAAAACTTTTTTCCCATTCACACACGCATACACCAGGGAAGTATATAAGGGGGGGGCGCCCCCCAAAAAATTTTTCCAAAAACCCCGCAGTGTGAAAAAATATAGCCCTGTAAAAAAAATTTTCCCCAGGGTGAAAAAATTTGGTTCCGCAAAAAAATTTTTCGCAGGGCGGGGCGGAATAAATTTAGTTTCTTTAAAAAAAAATTTGTATACTCCATTGGTATGAGTAAAAATTGCTTATTAGATGCTTTTTTCAACTTATAAGCTTATTTAACAACTTTTTATTCAAGTTTTTTATGCTTTTTTAGCACTTTTTTTCCATTTTTTAATGCTTTTTGTCCGGTCTCTACTTATTATATATAAATATAGAATTCATGTCGTGCTTTTGATTCACCCATCTGCACAGACATTCCATTGTACCAATCATTATATAAGCTTATGAGAAAACAGATCCAATATTGGATCCAATATTGCATATGCTGCTCGTGAAAGCCGTGAGAGATACCTGATCCATGTTTTATGTTTTCATTCATATGGGATTGTTTAGCGATGGAAAAGGCACTGGAAAGTCGATTTTCGATTTTGGAATCGACTTGATATTTTTGGATTCTCGGAATAGATTAATCATTTCTGAAAGTCGACTTTTCGACTTTTTAAAAACTCTAACTTGTGCTTGGGAGATATTCAGTAAATATTAATATATTTATTTATTTATTTTAATATAAGTAAGATTTATTAACTATTTAAACATTATATTAAATACAACACACACAAATATTGTTTTCAATATTTGTATAAAAGAATATTCTATCCAGAAATTGCACGTGATATGGCACCGAACATTAAAATAAAATATGAAAGTTAGGTATCAAAATAAAACATTAAAATATTAAAATTGTGGTATTAAGAATAGCACATATGTTGACTAACCGATCTTAGAAAGCGTGTTGATTGGTGTGTTATGTGTAGGTTGTAAAGAAAGATGAAAGTCAATCAATGAAATCATCACAAACTATATTACCATCCCGAGTCAAAATAAATTCTTCCTTAAATGAACACCTCAAAAGGCCTTTAGGGGTTTTTGAAATTCGGACCTTAAGGTCCCAAAATCGCCATTTTAGAAAAAAATGCAATTTTTAATTAAATTTTTGACTTTCTTTAATTACGTTTAAACGAGATAAGATATCAAATTAATTCCTTCGGTACATTCTTCCTTAAATGAACACCTCAAAAGGCCTTTAGGGGTTTTTTGAAATTCGGACCTTAAGGGCCCAAAATCGCCATTTTAGAAAAAAATGCATTTTTTAATTAAATTTTTGACTTTCTTTAATTACGTTTAAACGAGATAAGATATCAAATTAATTCCTTCGGTACATTCTTCCTTAAATGAACACCTCAAAAGGCCTTTAGGGGTTTTTTGAAATTCGGACCTTAAGGGCCCAAAATCGCCATTTTAGAAAAAAATGCATTTTTTAATTAAATTTTTGACTTTCTTTAATTACGTTTAAACGAGATAAGATATCAAATTAATTCCTTCGGTACATTCTTCCGTAAATGAACACCTCAAAAGGCCTTTAGGGGTTTTTTGAAATTCGGACCTTAAGGGCCCAAAATTGCCATTTTGGAAAAAATGCATTTTTTAATTAAATTTTTGACTTTCTTTAATTACGTTTAAACGAGATGAGATATCAAATTAATTCCTTCGGTACATTCTTCCTTAAATGAACACCTCAAAAGGCCTTTAGGGGTTTTTTGAAATTCGGACCTTAAGGGCCCAAAATCGCCATTTTGGAAAAAATGCATTTTTTAATTAAATTTTTGACTTTCTTTAATTACGTTTAAACGAGATGAGATATCAAATTAATTCCTTCGGTACATTCTTCCTTAAATGAACACCTCAAAAGGCCTTTAGGGGTTTTTTGAAATTCGGACCTTAAGGGCCCAAAATCGCCATTTTAGAAATGCATTTTTTAATTAAATTTTTGACTTTCTTTAATTACGTTTAAACGAGATGAGATATCAATTAGCTCTCTTCGCTAAAAGTTTCTTTAAATAAATATCTCTAAAAGCTTTTCAGGGTTTTTTGAAATTCGGATCCTAAACCTGTATTTTGGATAAAGTTCCTACCGTAGGCTCTAGTTGAAATATTTTGAAAATTAAAATATGAAAATAAAACACTCGGTTATTGGTTCCAGGTTATTTATTAATGATAAATCAACAATAATTCAGTATTTTGGCACTAATATTTATATTTAATATTGGAAGATCAAAATTATTTTTTTTTAAACTTTGAGCCTCTTGGCTCACAGCAAGGTATGCTCGTATTAAGAAATAAAAATAGGGGGTAAATAGTCACATTATGGAACAACTTTTCCAGGGTAGCCCGTTTTGAAATTCGAAAAAAAAAAAAAAATTTCGCTCCACCCTATTAGTCATATCCCGAGACGCCGCCCGTCAGGGCCTAGCGGAGGTTGGTTTGCCGAAGGCAACCCTACCGTTACTAGTTTTTTTCTATATTTCATTAAAATAGATATTTCGGCGACGACAGCAAGACATCATGAGGCATATAAAAAATTATTTTTGAAACATTCTTTTTAACTCACCACTCTCTTCTCACGAATGACCCTCTTTTTCGTTATATTATAAATCCACTGAAGAAGGAATGCCAATAAGCCTCCCAAACATTTGGAAATATTACCTTAAGTTTAATAAAAAATTGCTGAATTACCAAACAAACAGAGTACAACTGACAAATAGAGCGAGGGCGCGCAACTCTATCCGCACAGCTTGTATGGCCATGTTTCGGAGCTAGTCGGCACGGGTTGCAGTGCCCCAAATATGCTAAAATTTTATTTGTGAGTATTTTAGGGGCAAATGAAAAAAACTAGGCCCTATGCGTTCCAAAATAAATACTTTGAAAAATAAGGGACACCCTACTGTATATGCTGGGGTGTAAATCAAAGAAATAAATAAGAAAAACATAACAAGGATTTTATTTATTTACCCTAAAATGGTCAAAGCCATATGAGCATTTTTCTCCTGGCCAACCTCTCTTTCTCTTTATCTGGACCCTCAGAATTTCTATCCCCACGAATATTCAAGTGAAAATTAAATAATATGCAATTATTTAATTTTCATTTATTTTTTTTTGTTTATATACAAATAATTTAATAATTTATTTAATAAATTATTTTAATCAGGTCAACAATCCCAATTAGGGGATAATTAGCTTTAATTTCAATATTGTTATTGAAATATTACTATTAGTATTATTAATTAATTAATTAGATATAAAATAAATAATTAATTAATTGTCTACCAGCCGTCAAGGCAGACACATCGCCTCCCCAAATAGGCCTTGTTTTAATATATTACATAAAAGTTTATTATGAGGCTATGCCTCCCCAAGCGCCCTTATCGTGAGGTGACTCTCCTCAATCCTCTCCCTGGACCATTATCCAGAGGATGATGCTATGCATCTCAAATGAATGCTGGTGGCTCTCACATCGACTACCAGTGGCCATGGGCCTTTGAAAAGAGCCGGTACGAGTTCTTCCTGGACCAACTGGAGGCTGCGACTCCAAGCAACCATCATCAACTAAAGATGAGTCAATAATTATGTTTTTCCCCTTCCCCCTTAATTAACGTAAACTAAACTTGCCTATAATAAACTATAAACTATAAATATTTCTCTAAATATAAGTTATGAAATATAACAATTTATAATAATAAATATGGCTTTTGTGTCTCAATGAAGCGTAAGACAGATACTCGAATACACCCCTATCTTACCGGCGTTGTTGCGAAGCCAACGACCGGTACATTAAATAACTAATTGCCTCTAATTGCAATTAAACCACAAATTAAATTAAATATATATGTTATCAAAATATGAAATAAAAAATAAAATTTTGTTAACCAATTTTTGTATACTTCATTGATGTTTCCATTGTATAAACGACTTTCCACGTTATAACCCTTTGGCAAGAGAAAGTTGTGTACTGTGCTTGTCACAGCATATTTTTTGTGTCGACATATATTTTGTTTCCACCGTTATACATGTATTAGAATGCATTTCCTATGAAGTTCAAGTATAAAGTGGTCTTCGGAAGATTTAAATGGCAAAATGAGAAAATACATTTTAAAGAGAATCTAAAAAATAGTTGATTTTGGAATTTTTAACAAAATCGTTGGAGCGAATTTTGGGAAAATCGAAAAAAACTGAAAAAGTGCATCAGTAAAGTACTAGTACTCTTTGGCCGATTTTGTTCAAAAGCTTCGTGTTACGTCCCAGGGGGGTGCCTAACTTAAATATAAAATTTCAACCTACTAGCTCTTTTCGTTCTTGAGATATTTTGTTCACAGACAGACCATGTTGCGAAAACCACTCTTTTGGATTCAGGGGCCCTCAAAACGTGTTTATCCGTCAAAATCTCGACATCGAATTTTTTTAAATAAATCCAATACTTGCCCCCGAAATACTTTCTCTATATTAACATATATAGAGGTAAGAGAAAGTAAAAACGAAATATATTCTTACTTTATTTAAATTTTAACTTCTTAAACCGCCTGGTTTCGACCGCACTGCCGCGGGTCTTCCTCAATGAGATGAAATCTAGAAGAATTTGTGAGTGCTATCATCTATTGTTTGAATTATGATAATTAAATTTTATAAGAGGGCAAATGAAATTTTATATTTAAAATTCATAAAAAGGTATTAGTCTTTAAAATAAAAATATTGTCTCTGATTGATTCCTTATTTTATGTACATACTATATCAATCATTTATAAACGTTATTGATTAAAATATATAAATAGCCTCTCAATAAACTCTTTTTTTTTCCTTTCCAAGGTGAGACAGCAAATGGAGTCTAATCAATAAAACAATTCCACTCTTTTTATATCCCTGCAGGTGGAAGAGATACCTGAATTGGATCATCCGATAACAGAAAAAGAATTAGAAGAACAAATTAAGTCCTTGAAGCCCGGAAAATCACCAGGGTCTGACAAAATTCTAAATGAATTTATCAAGTCAACGGATACAAAAATGAGAAAAATTATAATGGAAATGCTGAACAAAGTATGGGAGAAAGGATCAGTGCCGGAAGATTGGAGACTTGGAGACATAGTACCACTGTTCAAAAATGGAGATAGAACAAAAGTAAGCAACTATAGAGGAATATCGATTATGAATGTGTTTTACAAGATACTCACAAGTATAATGGCTAAAAGATTGAAAGGTTGGTTGGAAGAAAAGAAAATATTATTAGAGAGTCAAGCAGGGTTTAGATCGAACTATGGAACAAGAGATAATTTATTCATTTTAAACTCATTAATACAGAATAAGTTGAAAATACCAAGAGCCAGGCTTTATGCATTTTTTATCGACTTTAAAGCTGCCTTTGATAGCGTAAATAGGAACAAACTAATAGAAAAATTGAGAGCTATGAAGATAGGAAATAAATTTTACAATGTATTGTCCGATATCTACAAGAAAACTACTTGCAACGTAAGAACTGAAGGGCAGCGTAGCGACAGATTCTATACCGATAAAGGACTAAGACAGGGATGTCCACTTAGCCCAATCCTATTCAATGTGTATATTAATGATATGGATAATATATGGCAGTCCAAAAATATAGGAGGTACAGTCATAGGAAACACAAAAATAAGGTGTTTGAAATTTGCCGATGACGTTGTCCTCTTGGCAGATGATAAAGAGGGATTAAAGGAGATGATCAAGGAGCTGGAAAGGTACACAGATGCAAACAATTTAGAACTAAATACGAATAAATCAAAAATTATGATATTTAAGAAAGGAGGAAGACCTCAGAAAGAAAAATATATATGGAGCTGGAAAAAGGAAAAAATAGAAGAAACTGCACATTACAAATACTTAGGTGTCTGGTTCACGAACACAGGTTCATTTAAGAAACATATTGAAGAGCAAAACATCAAAGCGGCAAGAACAGTCAACCAACTGTGGGGAGTATACAAAAGAAGTGGATGTAGAAACTTTAAGAAGAAAAGCTATCTTTTTGACACCATAGTATACCCGATGATGGCGTATGGAATTGAGATATATGGCTGGAAAGAAATAGCAGAATTTGAGAAGAGTCAAGCAAGGTATTTTAAGATGATAGCGGGATTGGATCGCAACACCCCAGACTATCTCTGGAAAATGGAAATGGGAAGAAGTAGTATAAAAATGAAAAATTTAACAAGGTGTGGGGAGTTCTTGCTGCGTATATGGAAATTAGAGGAGAGCCGGTGGCCAAAGATAATCCTAAGAAATCTTTTGAGAAGCCTAGGAAATCGGAATCCAACAAAATGGACAGAAGAAATGAAAAAAGTATGGGAAAATGCAGGCGAGCCTAGAGTGATAGAAGGATTGAAGGACGGGATAGAAGAAGCAGCATTAAGATCGTGGATGTCCAAAGCCTTCTTAAAGATATATGAACAAGAAGTACAGGGATTATGGAAGAAGATAAATGATTCAACCTACAATCCGACGTATAAGAAGATAAAATCATCACTAGGGACAGAAGGTTACTTACTGGACCCGAGATGCTGCGAACGAAAGAAAAGGGCATGGATAAGAATGAGAATGGGGAACGGACTAAGAGGGGGAAAAGACTGGAATGAGGTGGACACTTGTAGGCTCTGTGGAAGGGAAGTGGAGAATTTCGAACATGTGTGGCGGTGTGAGAGGATCTGTGAAGAAAGTGAGGGAGCGTTAAAAGTTTGGCAGGGAAAGATTAGTAGAGAAGCAATTGAAAATCTCCTAAGTGGCAGTGTGGATGAGAAAATGTGTGAATGGTGGGACTTGTATGAAAAACTTAAAAAAAACAAAAGAACAAAACCTTAGAAACTCCCGAACAGTGCTTTAAAATGAAAATATATTATTGTTATACTATATGTATGAGTAATACTAAGTATTAATATGTAAACAGTTGTTAAAAAATATCCACTATAAAAATGTAAAATCCTAAACCCCTGGATGGGGAAGGACGAATCATGTAATAAATAAATAAAAAATATATCCCTGCAGGTGCGTCACTCCTCGGAACCACGAAATAGTAAGATCGAGCGTCATTGAAACGATTATGTTAATATACATTTAACTGATATTGCCTTCGGGGCTTGGCGTAGAGGTTAGCGTGCTAACCTCGTATACCAAACGTCATGGGTTCGGACCCCAGGCAGTCCGATGATTTTATATAAGCCACTTGGATACCAAATGGCTTAAATAGAAATGCCTGAACCCACAATATAGAGTAAGGTGGGGCAAAAGTCCGCAGTTTTTCTTTGGGAATTTTTTTGACCTTCCTATGAAAGATACAATAAAAATAGGAACATCCCCTGAAAGCCTGGTTAATTGGCTATCTTACATAATTTTTTTGGTTTCCAATTCGGTAGCATAAGAGTAGGAGAGGTATTTAAACAAAAATTTTCATTTGCGGACTTTTGCCCCATCGAGGGGGTAAAAGTCCGCACTAGCGGGGCAAAAGTCCTTAGGTGCAAACAATTGCCCCTGCAGCGAACAAACTCTCGAACCAGGGTATAAAAAAGACTTAATAAGAAATACATTAGGTATAGGTATGTTTTATGTATTCATTTTATTTATTAGAAATACACAATAGGCCTTATAACAATTAGTCCCCAGTAAGATTGAAGTTCATAATCTGCATAAACATTTCGGGTCGTGGTCGTTTCCCTAGGCTCATTAATCCGATAAAATACTTGATAGGGGTATTAGAAACCCAGAAACTACTAGGTAGGGGTATTAGAAACTCGAATACCATTGGGTGACATTTGTTCCATTGGAGATCCATTGGGCCTTTTGCCCCGTCGGGGCCGCGGACTTTTGCCCCATTTAGCTATTTTCACCGAAGTGTCACAAAAAATTTTTATTGTTAACTGTAGAGAAAAAAAGGTTTTAAAATATTTATTTAGGGTTATCAGCTTGCAATCAAAGACATTAGACAGTTAGAAAAGTGCATGCTGGTACATGTTGCAACCATGAGAATTTCCATAAATGTTAGATGGAAGGTGACAAAAACATAAATTTGCTCATTGTTAACAATCGGCTTCAAACACGTTATTGAATTTCGAATCATCGTCTGCTCTTGTTGTTAGCAACCTAACAAAGTTGTTTAGAACAACGCCAAGTCTTCCGGGGATTTTAAAATGAGGATTCGGACTTTTGCCCCGTGCGGACTTTTGCCCCACCTTACTCTATATATTAATTACAACGGTTATCGTCAAAGTCTTAAATGGCCTGAGTTGCCGAAAAGACTGTGTGAATGAGGAAAAAGTGTGAGTGTTTTTTTCTAAAAAAAAAAAAAAAAAAAAAACAGAACTCAACGAAATTGGAGAGCCAAATTATTAAATTGTGATAAATGAGTAAAATTAAATAGAAATAGTTGGAAGGCGGAATTATCTAGAATTCTTTGTCTGAACGCCTGCTGCGTAGGCATCAAGAGTTGATAAGAAGGGAGGCGTGGCAGCCGACGGTAGGCGGCGCTAAGAGGGCGGAGCTCCGTTAGTGGTGGGGGAGGATCCGAATAATGCCTCTATATTCAATTACACTTATATAAACATGGGCGTCTGCAGGGGGGGCAACCAGGCACTTGCCCCCCCCCTGGAAAATTAAAATGATACAAAAAAATGTATAAAACGAAAAAAAATACAAAAAAAATCTGGTGTGACTGGCGCACAGCACACAACTTTCTCTTACCCTTCGGTAATCGAAAGTTGTGTTCTGTGCTTGTCACACCAGATTTTTTGTGTCGACATGTATTTAGTTCCCGGCAGTAGGGAATATTTTAATTCAGATGTAAAATTTATAAGTATGGGAAAATATTTATATTTTGTTACCATGGCAACCATTTCTCCTATCTTTCCTATGAAGCACAAGAGTAAAGTGTGCTTCAAACAATTTTGAGGGCAAAACGAGAATATACAGTTGAAAGAGCATCTAAAAAATAATTGATTTTTGAATTTTAATCAAAATCGTTAGAGCGAATTTTGAGAAAATCGAAAAAAACTGAAAAAGTGCATCAGTAAAGTACTAGTACTCTTTGGTCGATTTTGTTCAAAAGCTTCGTGTCACGTCCCATGGCGGTGCCTAACTTAAATATAAAATTTCAACTTCCTAGCTCTTTTAGTTCTTGAGATATTTTGTTCACAGACACACAGACAGACAGACACACAGACAGACCATGTCGCGAAAACCACTTTTTTGGATTCAGGGGACCTCAAAACGTGAAGATCCATCAAAATCTCGACATCGAATTTTTGACATGAATCCAATACTTTCTCTCTATATATATATTACATATATACATAGGTAAGAGAAAGTAAAACGCAAAGAATTCATTTAAACAAACTCCATTTAAAAAGGAATGCCCAACTACAAGTCTTGGATAATAAACGACATTCCTGCTGAGAGGCTCCTTTTCGCGTACGTTTTTATAAAAACAACTATCTGCTCTGCTCGCCTCAAGCGGCCTCCCCCCTCCCACTCTTCACCGCCTCCTATAATATTTTTGATTACGTCTTTGATTTCCAATATGTCAAAGGTAGAATTATTGATTTTAATTATCCTTCGACGTCTTATTAGAACATTTAATAAATAAATAAATAGTTTCGATGTCTTCCAAATGAAACTAGATTTGTTTAAAATGACGCCGCCTTTCTGGCGGAATGAATAATAAATGATTAAAAAAAAAATGAATTTTTTCAACTATTCCCTATAAAAGGAGAGAATCTGAGAAGGGAACGCCAGTCAGAGAGACGAATCGCAATGGCTAAGAATAACTTGCTGCGATATGTCCAAATGATGACTCTCTTTGGCTTTTAGTAAGTATAAACAGAGATCTCCCATCTCTTATCCCTTACACGCTATTTGCTTACTAATTAGCACATGCATGATCTCTTTGTTGACCGCCCAGGACAAAACGTTGATTCTTTTTTCGAATATATTGTACTTTTTATTTTTTTATTTTCATTTAACGTCTTTTTTGGCATCCAAGTCTATTTAGATTTTTTTTTTTTTTTTTTTTTTTTATTCTGCCCCTTTGGCTTACCGCCATTGGGCTAAAAGTCGTTACAAAATTTGTATAACAAAAAAAAAAAAAAAATTAAATACAATAATACAACAATATAAGTACAATAAAAACCTATTACAAAAATATATAGTTTACAAAAAAAAAAAAAAAAAAAAAAAACAATATAAAATTATAGTCTAGAAAAAACATTATATAAAAACGAACATTGTTAGTAAATAACACTGTACAAACACAATAACTATCAAGAACATTATATGAACCCTGTTATGCAATGGTGTGTCAAAGACCAAAAAATTCAAAATTGAGTTAAGCACGGATTATTGTTTCAAATGCTATAATTAATAATATTTTTTATGAAATATGTCCTAAAAAAATTAATATTTAATGTAAAAGCATAAAATTATTTTTACAATATTTCAATGCAGGATTTTCATTTTTGCAATAGTGATTTATGTAACTAACACGTTGTTTTTTATGATGTTAACAACCAATACAAACTTATTTAACCTATAATATTATATATTACCTTAAATAAACCAAAATCCTTTTTTTTTGAAAAATGAGAAATGAATTCGTAGAATTCAAAATTTAATTTTTTGATATTATTCCTGATAAAGAAGATGAGGATCAGTGTAATTTCGAAAAGAGAACAAATAAATAATATTAAGTCAATTTCATTATAAATTTGATTTACTGTTGCCATGTTCACTTCCATTAATTGATGAGAAAATTTTGTTAATACTTTTAAAATATTAATACTATATAAAATTCAAGTAAATACTTCTCCAAATTGGCTTCGTAATTTGATTATTAATAAAACAATAGACAATGGCCAATACAAAAATTCACCTCAATTAATTACATTTATTTGCAAATATTTCGATGTTAATACAATAACATCATCGTCAGTGCATTAAATTTGAATATTTGATTTTGAATTTGAATATTTGATTATACACGTTTTTCTTTATAATTTTTTATGGCAACTTTTTTATAAATTTTATTTTTACAATTTTTTGTCAACATTTGGAATTTTTTGTTTTTCACCTGTAACATTTAATGCACTGACGATGATGTTATTGTATTAACATCGAAATATTTGCAAATAAATGTAATTAATTGAGGTGAATTTTTGTATTGGCCATTGTCTATTGTTTTATTACTATATAAAATTGATTAATGTAATTTTGATAAAAAGTTTCTAAGCTATTAGTATTAAATATAACCATAAAAGAACTTTAATAATATCTCCGTTTTAATTTTTGAATTATAACCTAAAATTATTTTATTTATTATCAAGAGACTTTGAAGCATTTTTACAAATATAATATTGGACTAATTTTTTATATTTTATTGTTTATTCTCTAAATTAGTCGTATTTTTAGAGATAATTTATGAATATCTGCCATAATTACAGTATTTACTTGCACAATTGACAAAAAAAAATGATATATAATCTAATCAAAACAATTTAAATCAGAAAAACTTTAATGTTGATTTTCTCAAAACTCGATGTTTGGTCTTTGACACACCATTGCATAACAGGGTTCATATAAGAAAAGTATTTAAGAAGAACATCCTAAAAGAACATAATAGACACAGATATGGTATAAACAAAATAGGTATATATAAAAAAAAAATGATTCTAAAGATAAATATGTATCAAGAATGAGTGGGCTATTAACATTATATGGCTATTTTTGAGGCTTTAATGTAACTGTCTAATTGAAGGAGTGATTCGACGTCTGGTTTCTTTAGGAATCTGTTGAATGATGTTGGATCCCGGAAATGTGGAATTATCTTGAGCTGTAGTCGTTGGCTATTGTAATTCGGACATTCTAATATTATAAGATGGGTAGGAGATGCTGGTATGTTTGCACAGGTGCAGATAGGAGATTGAATAATGTTGAATCTTGCTAGATGTAGTGGAGCTCTTGTATGGTTTATTCTGATGCGGTTAACTGCAGTTATTATAGATCTTGGCATGGAACACCAATATTTGGTTTGGTTTGAGGTTTGTTTCCATTGCAGGTTCCAAGTTTGTTTTAGATTAATTTTTAAGATAGAAAATATATCTTGCCATGGTGTTGCTAAATTTAATATTGTTCCATGTTGGGGTGCCCTTTTTGCAAGCATGTCTGCTATTGCATTTTTTTTGCATTCTATTTAGATCCCATCCCTATTTACCATATTTCAATTGGGTTGGCTCCCAATTGATACCAGAATGACTGTAGTTATAAATTGAATATTATGCAACCCACTTCACTCTTGTACTTGATAGGAAAGATTGAAGAAATGATTGCCATGGTAACAGAATATAAATGTTTTCCCATTTTGATTAATTTTTTAGATGTTCTTTAAAAAGTATATCAGTTCGATTTTCGTGGAAATTGTTTGAAGTACACTCTACTGGTGTAGAGCCTCTGTCAATTTAGAACCTCTGTCAATTATCGGTCTGGTGCAAAACTAATAAATTAGATCTTAACATTAGTAAATGTAAAATTATGACATTCACCAATAAAGTAACACCTATAATTCAGGATTCGCAGGGACTTTGCAGCCAGGAGATTAAATAAAAAAATCTTTTATTTAATTTTTTATTTGCCGACGTTTCGGTCGCCAATCACGACCTTCATCAGGGCAAATATTGTTAATTATACACGATCTTAGGTATCTTATTATTCATTGCAATTAAACACAATTTCCTTTTTAACTTTGATATGTACAAAATGTTATCATTTACTTGCTGCTCGGAGGTCTCTTCCTCAAAAAAATTTTTTTTTTTTTTTTTTTTTTTTTTTTGAGGAAGAGACCTCCGAGCAGCAAGTAAATGATAACATTTTGTACATATCAAAGTTAAAAAGGAAATTGTGTTTAATTGCAATGAATAATAAGATACCTAAGATCGTGTATAATTAACAATATTTGCCCTGATGAAGGTCGTGATTGGCGACCGAAACGTCGGCAAATAAAAATTAAATAAAAGATTTTTTATTTAATCTCCTGGCTGCAAAGTCCCTGCGAATCCTGAATAAATCTCCACAGCCAAAAAACATCAATTTAACACCTATAATTTTTAATTATAACTTGAATAATGTCATAATATCTAGAGTAACGGAGGCTCGGGATCTTGGTGTAATTTTTGACACTAAATTATCTTTTGTGTCACATATGGATGACATGTGTGCTAGTGCACACAGGATGTTAGGTTTCATAATTAGAAACACGCGAGATTTTTCCCAACTAAATCCTATCACTGTGTTGTACCGCACATATGTTGTCTTCAAACTTGAATATTGCGCCATTATCTGGAGTCCTATTCACCAAGTCCATATTGACAAAATTGAAAGAATCAACAAGAAATTTTCGAATTATCTCTTTTACAAAAAGCATGGTTATTATCCTGCGGTTGATTCTTTCAATTACCGGGCTCTCCTGGAGGAGCATGGTCTTGGATGCCTTCGTGACTGAAGAGAGGCCATGCACATTCTCCATCTTATTAGGCTTGTACGGGGAATTGTCGATGATCCCTATTCATTGTCCCTTCTAAACTTCCACACCCTTTCAATGACCACTCGAAGTCGTGACCTATTCTATTTACCGCATCCTAGGAATAATTTCCTTAAGAGATCACCCCTATATAGGATGTGTGATTTGTATGATAGGGAATACGGTGAACTGGACCTTTTCTACCGACCACCTAAAACTTTAAAGGAGGTTCTTTCTCTAACAGACTGATCGAAAATGTATGCCAAAATGTATGTTATAATATATTTTACTATTTGTAACCTGCCGGTAAGTGGCTTCAAAGCTGTTGTGCAGTGATTGAATAAATAAATAAATAAATAATAGTTCAGATCTAACGTACTAGGTAATGTTGCTTCTCGAGCTGGAATGTGAGTAGGTTCGCAGGGAAAAAAATACGGTATACGAGCTTATACAAGACTGCGACAAGCCAACCTAAAATTCCAAAGTGGTTTGTGACCTTTTTTTTTATTTTCATGGAATAAACGACATTTTAGTCATTAATAGGCAAAAGTTCATTCATTCGTGATACAGGAAATCATTTTGGTAGTCATACCCCTTGAGTAATGGTACATACCTTAATAAACAAGAGTCGGAAAGTTTTACAACTTATTTGACTAATTTTTTAACTTTTTTATTATTTTATTAATCTTTTTTTTAGCCCGGATCCCCCGAAACAGAAAATATGGCGAATAAATTTGAAATCGTTTCTCTGCATCGTTGGTATTGTGGCAAGTTTCATGATCTCATTTGGATTATTCTGGAATATATTCCAGATAAAAGATTTGACTTCTGACAAATTAATCTTTGCCTGGACCACATTTTTGGTTTCGATAACGTGCTTGTACATGTACTATCAACGGGAATCCCTCGCAAGGCTTATGGATAGCTATCAAGAATATTTGAACTTGGCAGAACAACTTCTAGACAAGGCAGCCTGGGAACGACATACAAGTTTGTAAAAATAAATAAATAAATAAAAATAGAACAAATATTTATAATTATTTTATTTTTTTTTTTAGAATTATGGGAAACACGGAGTTGGAAATTACATATCATCTGGTTAAGTTTGGTAGTGATGTACGCCGTTTTTTATGTCATCATTCGAATAGCGATCGTCTTCATATCATCAACACCAAATCGAACGGTGTATTTTGAAATATTTGAGGTGATTTATGATCTCTTTTAGATTATCTACTCACATTCGTATTAAGATTGCAACGGGGCGCGCTGCAAGCATGTCGCACAGTGGTTCCTTTCGCTTCAAAAGTGGCCACGCGAAAAAAAAAAAAACGAAAGTCAACCTAATTGAAAAACAAACTAGAATGTTTGCTGGTTTCAAAACTGTATTTCTTTTTAAAAACAACTCAGCCATTGCCGAGTTATAGGTCCTCAAAGTTGACCAAATCTCAACAGTGAATTTTATGCTCTTTTTTGCATGAAATCAAGAATTTTTTTCGAGGGGAAATAATTGTCCAAATCAAATAATTTTTTTACCAAATTATTCAGCGATTTATCTAGTTTCAAAATAATTTTTTGTTTTTATTTTCCTTATTAAATTATATTGTTTTTAAGGCCCTTTGTAAAAAATAAAAAAATCCTCCAAAAATTTTTTTAAATCACTCTTTTCATTGATGGTTTTAAATTACTTTAAAAATTGGAATATATCAGAAGATAGCCAAAGAGCTAAGGAAAATGGTCCAATAGTCATCTTTTGCCACTTTTTGCCTATTTGGGAGTTATAGGCCGTTAAAGTCGAAGCGCGCGCTTTTTCTCTTCATTTATACCACAAGTTAATTCTATTTTATCAAAATAAAAGCAAATATGATTAAAAGATATCATTTTAAATAACTTTTAAGTTGTTTGCTATTCGATTATAGGTGCAATTGATGCGTTATACCCAGCAGAGAGTTTTTTCATTTACCTGACTTCGCTCAGGAAAACTCACTCTTCATTGTTTATAAATTTATACATTTTTTTGCTTAAAAAATATTTAAATACCTGAAACAAAATCGGAACACAAGTACTAGTATTTTACTGATGTACTTTTTTGATTTTTTTTCGATTTTCTCAAAATTCGCTCCAATGATTATGATTCAAATTCAAAAATCAATTATTTTTTAGATGCTCTTTAAAATGTATATTCTCATTTTGTCCCCCAAAATTCTTTGAAGCACACTTTACTCTTATATTTCATAGATAAAGACGCAAAAAATCAGATGTAGTAAGTACAGAACACAACTTCCAATTATCAAAGATAAGAGAAAGTTGTGTGCTCTGCGACCATTCACACCAGATTTTTTCTTAAATGACATTAAAAAAACGTGTGTGATTTATATTTAAAAATTCTACCGTTCAAAATAGTAATTATATCAAATATAAAAAAAAAGAAAAAAAAATCGCTTAAAAAAAACTTTTTTATTTTTGTTTTCTTTAAAAACATTCAAAACTACATATGTCCAAATTTCTAAAAATATAATGTATTTATAAACTTATTGATTTAATAAAGAAGAGAAAATAAGCTAAAAATTTATTTTATTAAAAAAAAAATTCGCTTAAATTTTTTTTTCTTATTTATTTATTTTTTCTTATTTAATTTTGTTAAGGAGCATTAAAAAAACATGTGTGCAAATTTTTATTAAAAAATACCATGTAATAAAAGATTTATTGATTAATAAAGGAGAAAAAATTCGCTTCAAATTCAGTTTTTACAGTGGATTATTTTTTTAACGCTTTTCCTTAACTAGAATTATTAAATCTAATAACATATTCTTAAAGGGCATACCTTAAACACATATAGATAAATATTTTCATCAAAAAGTACCAACTAATAAAAAAGATATAGGCCTATGACCGCTTTTGAAGCGAATGGGACCACTGTGCGTCGTCAATGTTCGCGAGTGCGTGATTCTTGAAGGGGGGCTTATAGGAAGATCCATGGGACCGGGGATCCAGGAGTGCTTGGGAGAATAAAAAGTTTTGGTTTTGGGGAAAAAATAACGATTTGTTTCGCAATCTGCGTTATCTTCTCTCCTAACAAAATTATTTATTTAATATAATCACATCCTGGAACACAATAGACATCAGGCGAGAGGGTTACCTGTAACAACACGCCCTAATTACGAGGTGGGATGCTAATTATTATAATGTGTATTTTCAGGTCGATTATCCGTTTTATGACGAAGAGAACGCTTCTCTTTTCAGTTATCTCGTCTTAAATTATTATTCAATTTAGATCGTATATATGGCTATCCCAAGGCGTATCGATGGAATTCTTCGTTCTTATTTACTTGTTCCATTTATTTATCATTTTGGACATGCTCAAAGATATTTTTCAACACTGGGATCCGAATTCTCAAATCATTCAAGCCAAATCAATTAAATTACACATTATTTTTTTAAGGTACAGTGAATAGCAAAAATTATTCGTTCAAAAGCATAAATTTCTGAATAAAAACTTTCAATTTTTCAGATTATGGAGGCAAACAAGTAAATTTTTCAATTTACTGTTTTTCTGTTATATTTTAAAGTATTCGTTGTATTTTGTATATTTTTATTATCCATGACATCTGCAAGTAAAAATAAAAATGTATGCATATAATAATAAATAAAATTATTTAATAAAATGGTCTTTTTGAATTTTAGTCAAATGATAATAGAGACGTTGACGTTATTTGCTTTACGTTTTTACTATATGGATCTAACAATTTTTCTTGATTGCCTGGAGTATTGATCAAATCAAAACGAGGGTAAAGGAAAATATAGTAATAGTTATTCTATGGTACTTTACTGTATTTTTTAATTCTCCCTTTCTGGCTGTAGGGGAAGGGAATGTACCTTTGACCACTTCTCACATAGAAATTTTTTGAAGACAAACAAAAGCTTATAACGTGAAAAGTCACTTATCAATGAGAACATCAATGAAATATACAAGATTGGTTAACAAAATTTTATTTTATATTTATTCCATATTTTTATAACATATTACTTTAATTTAATTTGTGGTTTAATTACAATGAATTTAATCAATGTACCGGTCGTTGGCTTCGCAATAACGCCGGTAAGGTGGGTGTATTCGAGTATCTGTCTTACGCTTCATTGAGATACAAAAGCCATATTTATTATTATAACTTGTTATATTTCATAGCTTCACTTAGAGAAATAATTGAAGTTTATGGATTTAAAATTATAGGCAAGTTTAGTTAACGTTAATTAAGGGGAAGGGGGAAAAACATAAGAATTGACTCATCTGTAGTTGCCGATGGTTGATTGGAGTCACAGCCTCCAGTTGGTCCAGGAAGAATAGTACCGGCTCTTTTCAAGGCCCATGGCCACTGGTAGTCGATGTGAGGCCAATAGCATTCATTTGAGATGCATCCTCTGGATAATGGTCCAGGGAAAGGATTGAGGAGGAGTCACCTCACGATAGAGGGCGCTTGGGGAGGCATAGCCTCATAGTAGACTTTTATTTAATATATTAAAACAAGGCCTATTTGGGGAGGCGATGTGTCTGCTTGGTGACAGCTGGTAGACAATTAATTAA